>OZ024912.1:48238018-48498018 GCA_964017125.1 Flabesymbios commensalis
GGCCAATGTTTTTTTATTTTTTTTCTAGTAGGGGGAGGGATGTAAAACAATCATAAAAGCTATGTTGGCGGGGGGGGGGGGGCAGACAAAAATATCATTTCAGCTTTATCCCGAGGACTGATAACCCTTTCGCCACCAAAGCCGCCTATTGTAAGGCTGAATGCCATACAATTCCATTCAAAATTCGTCTTTTTCACATGCGTCTAGAACTTGAAAGCGTTGCTCAATTCAAAGTAGCGCATGTCTCGCACTCTCGCACTCGTAAAAGTAGCCTTAAACAAGTGGTGCAGATAAACGTATTCCCAAATTGATACTGAGGACAATACTACAGGGCGCGGTAACCTCTGGACCGCTCGCCGGGGACAGAGATTCTGACAGAAAGGCGAGGCTCCACTCCGGGCGTTGTGATGAATATTGTGAACAGGTAGAGGCCGACATGTGCGGTGGTGATCGATGATGGACTCGGCACTCGTGTTATTTCGGCCACGTGGGGTTACGTCCCGGGCCGAGTGACTTGTGCTGAAAAATGATACGCCACCCTTTCCAACGGGAGGTCCCCAGAGGTCAGGGTTCACGCGGTGGGTTAACTTGTGGCTTGGCTGCACCAGGAAGACGTGTTTACGACGGAGAAGCATGGCAAGTTATGATTATGGCATTGCACGCTGCCATTTACCAGCTCCTCTAAATAAACAATACAATGTCTATAGATGTTAAATAGCTGCTCCTCGGTACGAAACACTTGTTCACCACTCACTAATCACCTGAGTTTTTTAGGAGAAATGTACATAGGACTACCTTGAACCAAGGATGCTATAACACCAAGTATCCTTGATTGAACCAAGCCGCTTGAACAAACCACAAAAAAATCTTCTGACGTAATTTCCTGGGACGTGATTTATGCAATACTTAGCTAAAGGCTACTTTCTTGGAACTAAAGGTTCTCAAAGGTTCTTTCTTATGTAGTAATATAGACGTCGGTTTCACAAGCATACCAGGTAGGCAAGTGGAACCTTTTTCTATATTGCTATATGGGAAAGAACCTCCAAGAACCTTTTGTTCTAGCTTGTAAAATATGGTGTGATTTTATATAGCTATCAACTATGTCGATATGCCACATCAGCAGCTCTTTTTTGAAGTTGTGGATTGCGGCAGCGAAACTCAACTTCAAAAAAGACCTGCTGAACAAGTGGGTGGTAATTTAAATAAGATAGCTTGGCGAGTAAAGGGTTAACCATGATCCTGCTGAGTTAATTTATTTAAATTTTCAACCACTTGGGGTTGTGTCTCGCTACCGCGATCCACACACGATCCACAACCTCAAGTGGTTGAAAATTACTAATATTTGCTTAATTTGAGACAAAACATTTATTTGATCACTCTTGATGTTCAAACAGTCATTTCATCACCAATAAGAGTGATTTAATTAGCTAATAAAACGAGTAAAAACGTCGATTAACAGGCAAAGGGTTAACATTCTGGATGCCATGACGGATCATCGGGTGATTGGCATTGCTCGCTGAGAGGGCATCAGCGCCAGAACTCTTCTGGGTCTCAAGGTAGGTGCAGGAATGTCAGACAGACACACTCACACGTGTTCTATGATGGATGTACAACTCCGCCCCGCAAAGACAAACAACAGTAACTGCTTGCTTGAAAACCGAGCAGTTACTGCTGTTTGCCCCCGGGCGGCAGAAGTCACGTCTGTGCAGAGCTATGTTAATAGAGATGCGCAGTGCTAAACGAGCACACCCAAGTCTGCAGACCACTGACACACAGTGCAATAATATTCATTGATATCCTTATATTCGAGTACATTCCGATATATGTTCATCAATTCCATAAATGTATAAATGAATCGTATAATTGTGTACTCTAATCGATGTACATATATCCGTCAAATATATATAATTATTGGCTAAATTGCCGGCCATAGTACTGTATGTGGATGTGGGCTAAATTGCGAGAAACACTGAAACTATGGCAATTATTATAGCCATTTAAGACATTATTGTGAAAGTTTTGATTAAGATCCTAGGTGTCTGCGTTTTCCAGTTATTGAGAGTAAGGCTGGCTCTGGCTTCTGTTTCACCACGTGTTATAGGCATGCTAGGAGAGCTATGATTGTGGACTTGAACAAGGAGATACTTTACATCTGCCCCTGACTGACTGGCTGCTATATGGAAGCTGTTAGTAGTGCCTGGTCGAGCATGGCATTAGGGATCACAGTATAACCCTCTGCCACCCAAGTTATCTTATTCAGATTTTCACGCTCGTGAAGTTGTGTCTCGCTTCCGCAACCCACAACTTCAAGTGGGTGACAATTACTCATATTTGCTCAATATTATACCAATCATTTGCAAATGTTGATGTTTCAACACACATTTTATACCTACTAACAGTGATTGGACGGCTAATAACACAGTCTAAAAATGATTATACTGTAGCTGTCATTCGCGCTAGAGGTATTAACAAACATCAAAAGCAAATAAAATACCACAGAAAGTGATAAAAAATGCGGCAGGTGAGAATTGTATTAAATAATCCAGTTTGACACATTTTTCGTAAATGGAAATAACTGTTTTTGGCCGGAGCTTGAATTGATTTAAAATGGTAACTAGTAGTTTATGAGGACGAAACGTCCCCTTGGATATGAAATGGTGTATCTGCCACTTTACAAAGTTGCAGAAACACACTTTCATATCCAAGGAGACGATTAGAGTTAACGCGCCAGACATTCTTTCTCTTACATCTGTGTCAGAGATGACAAAGCTTCGAAATTAAAAATATACATTATTAATAGTAATACTAACAATACAAATTGCAGTCAGCAATATTAGGTTGATATTGAGACGTGTAATTGATGTAATCCTCTGGTAGACGATTACACGAAATTACGCGACTGAATATTACAACTGCCAAAGGGTGATGCGCTAGTGATCCATCCTAAATCCTGACAGTCAATTAGGGAGACGGAACGGGCCTATCCTGTGGCCCAGCCACAATAAATCTCTACATTTGATATGTGGATCTTTGAATCCCTATCGCAGAAATTGATAAGCACGTTTTCCAGGTAACAGAATTAAGTCACCTGTTTTTTATCAGATCTCCCCGTCAGCTTTGACCTTCAGTCCTGTACGTGCCGGCGAATTTAGATTTAAATAATGCAGTTTCTATTTTTAAGTTTGTCGAACAACGCTTTCTTTGCATTATTGCACAATGATATTTATTATCCTATTTCCTAAGTTGCACATAGAAAAGTCAACTGAGGCTTCATTTGTACGTTTCGTCGTCCGTTAGTCGTTCCTTTATAACTTCAAGTGAGTGAAAAATACAAATAAATAACTTGGTGGTTAAAGGATTAGGTTTGAATAACTCTCACCACTCGATGCAGACACAATATCGCGCCAAAATCAGAATCTATTTTATAATATTTAATTGAACGTATTGTACTTTAGCTCAATTCCCAGAATCGTGTGAATCATTATGTAAACACTAATACATCAATATTCATCTGACAAAGTATCCTGACAGTCTGACAAACGGATTGTACTTTTAGATCGGCCGGTACTTTCCACAGAGAACTTTCGTTTCCTTTTCCGTCTTCTCTTTCCCATCGAAGTTTTTTGTTTGTTTTTCCGGGGCTGTCAAACCAAACAAGTTCCATCCTCTATGGCCCACTGCGTCATTTAACTGTGACTTCAGTATGTCATCAGTGACGTCTGGTAGTACTCTTTAACCCTTTAACCGCCGGTGCCGCATATATTCGGGTTTTTATTTTTTATTAGCACATTAAGTACCACCTTTTAAGCACGTTAAAGATAAAATGTGACATCAAACAGCAATATTTGAAAACAGTTGACCTCCATATTGTCAAATATGAATAATTTTCACTTACTTGAAGTTGTGGATCGCGTCAGCAAGACACAACTTCAAGTGGGGGAAAATTCAGATTGAATAATTTGGCGGTTAAAGGGTCACTTATTAACCCTTTTCCTGCTAGACCCGAAGATTAAATGCAAATTTTAAACTCATGAAATCGGTAAGATACTTAGTTGTAAATGCTCAACTCAACAAGAAAAGGGCATATGTACTTTGTGAACACTGAACTGGTGGCCTGATATGGACGGATAATTATCTGCAAATTATTACTGACCAGCTCACAATAATGAGCATGGTAAACGTTTGAATAAATATCAGCGAAAACATTGCTATAAATGTGACACATGTATGCTCGTAACATATTTATATATATTTAACGGCTTAACATACGTCCAACGTAACAATAATGGCGCGCAAAGTGAAAAGAGCTTTGTAGAAACAATATTGAGATTCCTGGGTAGAGCAGAATACATGTGGTTGCATTCAGATGTCCGGCCTGGTTGCATTCAGATGCACGGCCTGGTTGCATTCAGATGCACGGCTTGGCCTGTTTGCAGTCTGTCTTGCTGCCTCTTCTTATCTGTTTGGCTTTGGAGAAGAGAACTCGTCTCACCTTTCCACTTCTGACTAATAGGCTTTGGCGAGATGAATTACCACTGGTGGCCTGTGACGTTTGTGCAAACAAAGTGTCCATCTAGCAAACAGATGATCCGGATCTCTGGCCGGGTTGAGTATCCAAGGCTGGACGCCTGTCTGTTTGCCTGCCATTGTGCGCATCTTGAGTAATCAGTCAGAAGGCGTGACTCCTCGCCATTACTGTTGTCCTCCAACGCAGATTTACACTGACAGTCATTCACGCCAACATTCTGCCTAATGATGATTAACATTCAGACGGTAGCCTTGGTCAACCTCACGTCTCCGTGTTGGCAGGCCGGACAAATGTATTTAAATGGCGGCGCGGCCAAGAGGTCCGCGTGTCCGCGGCTGAACAGGGAAGCCGTACTCAGGCGAGGTGATACAACACTGATGAAGTGTTTCTTCGAAATTAGTCCGCACAATAGACAGTGGTCCGTGGCAGGGGTGGCTATCAGGATTCCTGGAAATTGCTGATTGTGAAAAAGTCATAAAAGTCAGCAGCTTGTGAATCACAGCCTGCAATGTCAACAGGTCTCCACGTCAGGTCGTCTGATCAAGGAATCTTGGTCTGATAGACTATTTCAAGAGGACTGCTCCAAATATCCACAGGTTCCAAGAGCACACAACACAACGCAGGTTCCAAGACCTCACAACACTGATGTCGACTACAGTGGACCTAATGTGATTTTACTGCAATCTGTATAATCAGTTGTTAAAAATAAAATATGCTTTCAATCTTGAAACACTGATATATGTTGGGATATAAATGTCACAAAGAACACAAATTTTCAGTCACTTGAAGTTGTGGATCGCGGTAGCGAGACACAACTTCAAGTGACTGAAAATTTAACTTTCTTAGCTCAGTGCTCTAAGGGTTATTTTTTGTCACCAGCTACAAGTTTACAATGCCATGCAATGTAAAAGGAAAAGCATCATCATCTTAGATGCGAAATCACTGATTATCGATGTAGAAATATGGTATACTAAAGACAAAACGTGTTTAGCTGGCTAGTCTTTATTACTTTGTGTAAATTAAACATTTGCGCCTCCATAAAGTTGGGTCTTGGATATTCGAAACATGTTTCGAATATCCAATAAGTAACCAACTTTACGTTTTGAATGTCCAATGTTTTGAATGTCCAATAAGTAACCAACTTTATTGAGCTAATATTTACACTATGTGGCATCTTTGCCCAACTGCTTACTCACAAACCTTATACCAGGCATGTATATGTATGCATACATACAGCATAATACACACAAACAAACCTTATGTTATTTGGCAATTGCGGTAGCAAGATATATATTCACTGGTTGGGTATCGTTTTACTGTACAAATTGTGTATAATCTGATAATGTACGCGGCAGTGTGTACACATCATAATAGTTTATCAAATGTGTACTACATGTAGCTGTTCTTGTTTACACAGAGGTGTGGGATAGAGTACAGTGTTATGGGCGGAGTACCAGAATGCTGACAGATAACACAAATAACCTGTTAAGACGTCCTTCTAACACCACTCTCTACACAATCTAAACGTATTGTAGTTCAGGTCTGATGGATTAACCATTGAAGCACTGAAAATTGTATAAACCATGGAGTCCAAAGGGTTTTTTCAATTGCATATCAGCATAACTGTATTAGCAGCTCTTTCCGCTTCTTTTGAATACATATGTGGGTTCACGGCCATTACAAATATTTTTAATTCTTACAGTGTGGGGCTCGACTTTAGACGTCAGAATCTGACGGCTATAGACGTCAGGCTCCCGCGCTGTAAGGGTTGAATATAGCTAAATCAACCTATTATGTTGTCATAGTATTCATAATAAAATACTACCAAATATTCCCAATATTCAATAGCTAACGTATTTAACACTCATTTTGGCGTGGCTAAAAATATCTACGTAATTGATTGTCAGCATATTATTAATTCTGGCCATAGTGAATATCTCATTGATGATATGTCTGGATTTCATCTGATTGGATCGCTTATAGTTAAGTGATTGCTTTGAGGCATACAGTTTAATAATATAGGTTCAACCGTTATTACATCAGATAATATTGTCAAAATATCGCCTTTTGGCATTGTGCAAAATGAAAATGAATCGGGCTTTAGGCCACCTTTGTGCACATATAGGCTAAACTGGGCCAGGAGAACCTCCTGAGATTGGCATTGTGCGACAGTGTAGCGTCATGATCTGATTATCGAAACGCTTGACAGAGATTCTCTCACAGTATTTTTTTCCATACAGAAAACTCACACTCATTTGTTTACGAAAGCGGGGTTTATTTATATTTTCCTGTCTAATTGCTAGTGTGGATCATGTTTCGTCCCTTGGATATGAAAGGGTGTATCTGCCACTTTGTAAAGTGGTAGATAACCCTTTCGTATCCAAGGGGACAAATTATAATATCCTCCAGAGAACCGTGATTACGCGCGTACATTTTCCAATAATGTCACATTATTGTCACATTAAATATCTCTTTTAGACAACCATGTCAAAAATAAGAAATACGGGAATTTTGTCTCTATATCTAGCCTAACTGGTAAATGTGCAGCACAAAAAGTTTTTCAAAAAGTTCGCAGCTCTAGTCTATGGACATGTTTACATCATAATGGTCATATTAAGAAGCCAAAATAAAATCACCGATTTTTTGATGATTTTAGCCTGGGCATGGGCCTTTTTGCTGGACCAAAGTAACATTGCCCCGGTGTTGTTATGATGCTGGCCCAGCATCATAACAACTGCGGATCAATGTTAACTTCCATCTCCATCTAACTGTGGAGAATAGAACAATCAACATTTAGCATGTTCAGTTAAAGATGGAAATATCCATATGATTATCCGTTAATATTATCAAGGAAGATAGAGAAAACCTTCTAAATGCCTTGATATTATTGAACCGATCGTGCGGATGAGGATTACATATACACACAATGTGACCTTCGTCATCAAAGGGTGTTTCTGCCACTCTACAATGTGCCAAATACACTCTTTCATTCCACGGGGACCACATACGTATACATGAGGTTACGCGAGGTGAATCACACTGCACTGCTCTGCAAAGCCTAAAGGCAGCAACTGCTTACTTGTAAAGTAAGCAGTTACTGCGTTTAGGCTTTGCACCGCAGTGGAGATACGTTGATGTAGCACGTATTTAAGGCGTTGTGACACATCCGGAGAGTTGTTTGGTCGTTATCATTTGGCGCGAATCCTTGATCCATCAAGATCGCCACTGACGATGTCCATGTGTCTCCTTCTTCCCAGCAAACACGAGAAACTGACACGGTGTTGGTTTAATGCTGGGCGAGCGTCGAAGACGGTCGGCCAACATCAGACCAACATTGAGCCAACGCCTCGTGTTTGCAGAGTTGGGACGGCACAATCACAACTATACCTTAACCCATCCAACGCTGAAATATTTTTGTATAAACCACGAAGAACAAAGGGTTATTTTATATCTGACGTCTACAGGCGGCAGATTCTAACGTCTAAAGATGGCCCCTGCGCTGAAAGGGTTATCAAAAATACATGGACGCAGATGCTGGTGCTGGCCCGAATAGTTTTGTCGTTTCGAACAAAAAACCTGAATAAAAATTTGATATGAAGCAATTAAATATCTTTGGTGATTCATGTTATAAAGCATTCCATTATGGCAGCAATATGGGTAACATTTACTGAAATGTATAAAGCCTTATAATAACCGCCGTAGTGAAACAGTCTTTGCCTTGAATGACAATTTGAATTTTGCATATTTTTTTAAAAATCTTTAATAAAAGTAATTCATGGACAAATAATCAATATTTAAAACAAAATTACTCAAAGGTTTAAAAATCAAAGATCCGCACAGCAGTCTATTTCCCGATTCCCCCAGCTGTAGTTCAAAGTTGAGACCAACGTATGCGACGTTGCCCCAACTTTAAACCAACGCTGTACCAGATTCCAGTGGTCGCTGTGATCGAGTCCGGCTGGTAGTATATGGAGGCAGCCTGCGTAGACCGTGTCCATCTCATCTGAGACAGGGCCACTTTGGTAAATCAAAGCAAGTCAAATTAGGTTTGTGGTGATAGGCAGTGACAAGTCTCAACTTGCATTCCATTCCAACGCAGTCATCCCCAAATATTAACCCCTTAGTCGTAAAAGCATTTTAATTTTCATCCACATGAAGTTGTGGGTCGCTACCGCGACTCACAACTTCAAGTGGGTGAAAATGACTGATATATGTTCAATGTGAAATCAAACATGCGCACATCTTGCTGTTTGAACACTCATTACGTCCTCAATGACAGTGATTTGTTCGGTTAATAAAACGAACTTAATATGATCAGCGGTTAAAGGGTTAACCCCTGAAATACCAATGTCGTGTATGATATTATAGTGGTGACATCTGTATTTACAAACTCAAGTGATTGTAGATTGAATATACTTGTTAATTTTGATTTCAAACGTTTACAATTTGCTGAAAAAATATATAATTTAACTTTAAAAAGCATCATCCCCGTAACAACAGAAGTCATTAGGTAATTCTTTAATTGTATTAAAGCAGTTATACATATTATTCATTTATACATTCATTTATTCATCCATTCGTTTTACTTCACTGATTATTATGCTTCTACTTCATACTTATTATGATTCTAATAAATGCCTATTCATATTTTTACAGCCATCTGAATATGACATCACTGTGAATTATTTATGTTATGGTTTATGATTGCATCCATAATTCAGCCATGATGACTTCACATGTTGAAGCTGCTTTCATTCCGCCGGATCTTTTGTTATTCTGGTTAATGTTTTATTTTCTGTATGTGTTCACAGCGATCTTCGGAATAACAGAGTAGAAGACATTGAAGATAACACATTCAACGGGGCTACATCACTCCAAGAACTGTGAGTTGGTATTTACTCTTCTAGCAGAAATTATGGAATACAATTTTTACCCACTTGAAATTGCGCCTCGCTACCGCGACCCACAAATTCAAGCGGTTAAAAATTACGTCTACAATTTAAAGCATAGCATAAACTAATCTATCAAATTTTAAAATTCTTTGAAGATCAAACAAAAACGGCTATAGACGGGATTAACACTTTGATGGGGTGGTTATTTTCAAAATAAAACATTATCATCATCTACAGTGGATACCAAGTATAATGATAACATCTTTATTTCTAGAGGGGGGTAAACCCAATGAGCATTCACCCATCTTTTTGGGACCCTCAAAACTTTATATATACAAAATACATGAAATCAAAAATACATAAGACACATGTATTTCTGATGAAATGAATATAAACAGAAAAAAAACAATTATAGTATGTACAGACATACATGACGAACAATAAAATATAATAAAATAATAAATTCACTATTGTTCTTGACTATTTACGTTAAAGGAAGTTAGCAATATATTTTTATGACATGGTTAGTTTGGATAAAGTCACATAATAATCATTTTACTACTTATTTTCTACTTAAGAATAATCATAGTAAACACAAAACATTTGTATTACATTTATACAATGCTGGACCAACGGCGAAGACGTTGGGCCGGCGTTGTATAAATGTTAGACAAATGTTTTGTGTTGACTGGCAATGATTTATAAACGGTAGGGCATACGTATGTACCAAAAATATTTGTTCGTGGTTATTTAGCCATTAGAGCTTCAAGCGAATAAATTTAAATTTCAAGCCACTTTCAGTGAAAAACAATTAATTTAGTTTAAATTCAAGTCGAAATAATTATATGTATTCAACTTATCAATTAAAGTGACGTTTCTTTTGAATTGAACCCACGCTAGTTCAATGTTCTGCCATCGTCCCCAGCGTTGGCACAACATTAACCCAGCATTGGTTAAACGTCTTCTATCTGCTGTCTAATATTGTGACAATCGCTAAAATTCTGCATCACTTCCTTGTCAACCCAAGGAGTCAACGGAAGTACTGAGCGGTATATTTTCCAGACGCTGCTTCATATAATCAGCTCATTCATGACTTAGTCACGTCTTTGTCGTGCTGGTTCTTGTTTTTATCAAGATCCCTTTCCTAGGTCATCACGTTCTCTCCTTAATGTTGAAAAAAGTGGTGAAGTATTTAACCTTTTCCCGCCACTCGCTACCGCGACCCCCAACTTCATGTGAGTGAAAATCCCTCACATTTGTTTAATTTAAGAACAAACATTTGCAATTTTTAATGTTCAAACACACATTTCATTCACAATTACAGTGATTTATTCTGATAATAAATAAAAATGTGTTAAAATCGACTAAACCTGTTTTCTAAACACATCAAATGAGTTCTTTATGGAGGTGCCGTTTGTATTCAATCAATGCTCCCCAATTAAGCAAAGATGAGTATTTTTCAGAAACGCGAAGTTGTGGGTCGCGTAGCGAGACACAACTTCAAGTGGGTGAAAATTGGACTGGTTAAGTTGGCAACCTTTAATCTCTTTTATCAAGTCGCCGACAATTAGAAAACGGCCCGCAAAAACTAGAACCACTAAAGGTGGAGTGTTGGAGAAACGGGCGTTGCGTGATGTGAATGTTTGTAAGTGATATGTTTTATTGGGGCCTGGCACACGATCAAGTGAATTCTAGCACGGCATGCCAGGAATGAATGCACTCAAGCTATTTGTAGAACGTTTTAACCCTTTTCACGCCACGTGATCTTATTTTAATTTTCACCCTGTTGACGTTGTGTCTCGCTACCGCGACCCACAACTTCAAGGTGTAAATTACGCGTGTCTGTTTAATTTGAGACACAACATTTGCAAATCTTGATGTTTAAACACTCATTTCTTTTCCACTAGTTGTGATTTTATCGTCCGATCAAACGAATTACAAACGATTACAGTCGTACTTGGGGTTCTAAGGGTTAATGGACGTGATGGCGCTATTCATTTCCAACCATTACTTAGATTAGATCATTATCTGAGAAATAATGTAACATTAAATCCTCCCCTGATAATCATGATCTTTGACCTTCGGCTTAATTTATCTTAATATTTTACGACATATTTTTGTTTTTGTTTCACAGAACACTGACGGAAAATCGTCTGTCCAAGCTGCGACCTGGAATGTTCCAAGGACTAAAAAACCTGAAATCTTTGTGAGTGAAAAAATAGTAATAAGGAATTTTCATAAGGAATTTTAATAAGAAACACAATTATATTAATGTCGTTTTTATCACAAGGGAGGGGGGGTATTTTATTGTGGTGTGACATTTTATAGACATGCCACTTGAAGTTGTGGCTCGCTACCGCGACCCACAACTTCAAGTCGGTGAAAATGTAATAATGAAAACAAAATATAAACTAGTCGTATAATCTGATAATATTTGACAGGATGCTGAGGACAAACCAGATCGGCTGTGTGGGCAACGGAACATTTTCTGACCTGGAAAACATCCAACTCATGTGAGTTTTTAGTTTTATGTGACGTGTGGACTGAGGAACCTCAGAGAAATATTTTCTGATAAACTCTTTTACAATGGTACTTTTTTTCCAGTGGGGCATAATTTTATTGGTAACGACCAAGTACACCATGTTGGAACAGTGATATAATAGGCCATTCAGAAGAGAATGCCATCAAGAACAATGGGCTATAAATGCATCTGCAGTCATAAGGGGACACGTTAACACTGATTTCGTCTGGGTCTATATTATGGGTTTCCTATTTCCGAGGGATATCAATTACTGAGGTTCCCAGTCATAATATATTGTCACTTGGGCATTAAAGGGTGTATCTGCCATTTTGTAGAGTGGCAGATGCACCCTTTCATATCCAAGGGGACGAATTATATCTAGTTTTGTTCAAATAACATTTTTTTCCATTTCTATTAACTTGAAGCTGGAATTGCTGACGCAATTTCCAGCTTCAAGTTAATGGAAATTGTGATTATTTTTTACAACTCAACGTGATACGATGATACGTAGTGATAACCAGCCTGCCTCTCTAAATTTTCAAGTAGAACATCCTATTATTTCGTGTAATACATGCCGCCTTGGTAGCTTAAATGTTAAACGTTGCTGTTTCTCCTCCACAGATCTTTGTATGACAACGAGATACGATGTATCCAGCCAGGCTCATTTGAACGTCTTAAGTTCTTAGAAACACTGTAAGTACCACCACTGATAATGATATAGTAGTATGTATATCACTCAAACCTAAAACTTTATGTATTAAAAATCGTTGCTTCAGTACATCAGGTGTTGGTCCATGCGGATTTATTATTGGCTTGATATGTCAGTCATTGTGTGCCCACTAACATTATTTGCTTAGCTTGAGCGTTCACTTGAGTTGATGATATCAACTAATGAGCATAAATATTCAATGATAATAATAATATGTAAGAGTACAGCTATCACGAATATTATACAAGGTCAGTAACGATAAAAATATGATACATATCGCATTACGTGTCACTGTAATTTCGCAGTCCCAACGAGCTGTTCATATTTGCTGTATCCCTCTCTCTTACTCAGAAGTGAACCTGTCGACTTTGGGTTTTCTTTGTTTTGCCCTGAGGGTCACACTTTCTGATGGCGCACGTCTCAATTGCCAGACCGGGCTAAACCCTCCATGGCTTTCTTCTTCCCTCGTTGATGGCTTCCACGCCACCCCAAACTTATTGCCCGTAATGTAGTGAACAACGGCAGCCCAGGGTTGTATCAAAACTGGGCCAGCGTCGCAGACGCTGGGCCAGTCTTGATACAACCCTGGGCGATCTTGTTGTTTTGCGGCTTTTTGGCAGTCTGGTTTTTCTCCTGCACCACCAGACTTGTCAGCTGTTCCGGAGTCTCAACCTCATAACTAAATGGCCACCGCTACGATTACGAGCAATCAGTTTTTCTTACAAATTATTTCGTCGACGGAGGACGCGATACAAGCTCCGGAACAAGCGCCATATATCTCCGGAAGTCGTCCGTGTGCATATGTTTTGACAGTTTTTTAAAACAGATTTACTTCGCGTCCATCTTTGATGTCTGCCAGCAGAAATTGAGACGTATGACGGGGTAATAGGTTTGAGGCACTTGCGACAAAAACCTGTCAACGCCGTGGCCTAAATTTCATTCACACCCGGCCATTGCACGTTTATATGATTATAGAGTTTGCACGAGAGAGTGGCGGTTGAATAACTTGCTGAATTACAGAACATATATAAAAGTTGGAGAGCTGAGCTCATAGGCGCATACAAGATGGAACATATTTCGTTGGCAAAACCATTAATAACTGTTAACACTTTCAATAACATTGCCACTGGATCTGGTATAATGTATACGAAATATGCGACGTTAAAATAGCGAATATAGGAGCAAGTTCAGTAAATTGCTTTCTCACTCCATTGACCAAGAACTTTAAAAAATTCTTGCTCACTCCAACATATCTTTTATTGATTAGGCCTATTATTATTTATGTTTAATTTTACTAAGGTACATCGGTTTAGAAATAGGTTATCACGTCTTGTGATAAATATATACGCCTACCAAACTCTCGCAGATTGCCGCCGTCATCAGCGCGCGCCGATGACGCTAATATGCCATTTATTTGCATTCCTGGCAATTAACGGCAAACCTCCCACCTACATGTTCGAGCTTTTCGAGCAGTATACCTTACGACATGGACTACGACAATGCAATGCAGTTTTTCTCAAGCAGCCACATTCCAGGGCCCATATTCTCATACAAGTTACGCTATATCGTAGGCTTCGGATTGGTCGAGATGGCCATCTCGACCAATCCGAAGCCTACGATATGTCATAACTTGTTCGAGAATACGGGCCTAACTGCAGCCGGCTGTCGTGCTTTTATTACTGCTGCACTAATCAAGTCTGTAGAACTGCTGACTTGCCGATATTAGATGCATCACCAGTGTTGGTTATTTAAGAAACATCTTAAACCTTTACGTTGAATTATTTTTGTTTAAACCATGGACCATGGACCAAAGTTTTCAATTTGAAATCAGCGTAATTGTCCTAGTTAGCTATTTCCGTTCATTTGAATACCTATGTCACGGGTCTACGACCATTATTACAATTCAAATTATTTCAGTGCGGGACCGTCTTTATACGTCAGAATCTGACGTCCACAGACGTCAGATTCTGACGTATAAAGACGGTCCCCGCGCCGAAAGACTTAAACCATATAAATGCTAGTAACTGTATTTGTTGGCGTTCGTGTTTCAGTAACTTGCTGTCCAACCCGTTTGACTGTAACTGTCAGCTGCGTTGGTTTCCTGAGTTTCTCAAGAGGCGCGGCATAGTGACTGGGAATCCGCGATGCGAGAGACCAGAAGTTTACAGGGATCAACCCCTACAGGACATGAAAACAACAGACTTCAAATGCGAGAGTAAGTACCCCAGAAAAAACGCCATCTAATGTGGTTTTAATGCCTACGACGCTGGACCAACATTAAAACAACATTTGTTCAACGTCTTATGTTTGCTAGGACACTTTGCAATGAAGACTTCAACAAGTAAGAGGCATTTTGTGTTGTTTTAATGCCTAAAACAACACTGATTCAATGCCAAAAGACAGTTACCAGGGCCTGTATTCTGGTACAAGTTACGATATATCGTAGGCTTCGGATTGGTCGAAATGACAATCTCGACCAATCTGAAGCCTACGATATATCGTAACTTGTACCAGAATACAGGCCCTGGTAACTGCCTACAATTTTTTAGCGCCGTAAACAGATCAACTTGAATATCAGTCTGACTGCGCAGGCGTGATAGTGTGTATCCGCTTTAAGATTTAGACATATTGGATGCAGTAACATTTTTATCTGATTGAAACTTTGCGGTTCTGTCTCCTCGCCGCCTTTCACAATTTGGGGCGAATTAAAATGGTTAGATTTATCAAATCAAAAGCAAAATAATTTGAAACATTTCGGACCAAACACATGTTCTACTATCCAAATATGTTATTTAATTTGCTAAGAAAATGACCAGTGAAAATTAAAACTACTAACGAGCATACTAGTCGTAATTTGTGCTTAGGTATTAAAATTGATGAACTGTTTTGCGATGATAACACCGTTTAAGTACCATGTTCTACAATGACATAATGTCTGTCTGGTCACTTGTTTTCAGTTGTTGAGAATGAGGTAGGCTGCCACCAGGGCCCACCACCGTGCTGTGACGATGAGGATTTAGGTGAGTTAACATGGTTACTCGAGGCATTGAATCAATGCTGGTTTATTGTTGGGCCAGCTCGCCCAACATCAACCCAGCATTGTCGCAATGTCTCATGCTCCTCAAATGAATAACATCTCACGTTGCAACCCAGATGTTTACCCAACGCTGGTTTCCTGTTGGGCAATCGTCGCAGACGTTGGTCAAGCAGTTAAACAACGTTGGGTGTTTGTTGGGAATGTCCGATATTAACCTGGCAGTGCCAAACAAATCATTATTCATTTGTGTATAGTCATGTGTTGGTGCATCTAGCTATATTAAGTATTATATTTATCAGAAATGTAGTCAGGTAATATAGTGATTTATTCAAGAGATAAACTAATGTTGAATTACTATTTTCATTCATCATTGGCTGTACCTGAATAAAAATAATTTTATTGTTTAAAACTACTGAAATTAGGTTAGATGCTTAGCATGAAGACTTTGTAGTGTTGCGGTGCTATTATGTCACATTAAAACTGAAAATATTTAAAACAAATCTCATAAACGTATTGTTAGATGAAGCCCCAAGGATTTCTCAGTTACCATTCAAAGACAGACAGCAGTAACTGTAAGCAGTAAGCCGTTACTGTGTTCTTATAGCAGAGTCACCCCAGCAAAGCTATCAACCTATTGGCCCAGCATTGAACCGCCAATGGGTGATTGCTGGGGCAGACTGCAGTTGATTTTCTGGGGTGGGAGCTGGCGCACGTGCTGCAGCATACCGCGGGATGCCTGCTATCAGCCGCCCACATCAGCAACAACTGCTATCTCCCGGCGCCACCTAGTCGTCAAAGATAACACTAACCCAGTACAAGATTAACCCAGCAACACTCACCGACCACAAGTTATACGTGCACCAACGAAAAGATGGTTGCCAGGGCGTACACAGGGGGAGGGTCAGAGGGATCCTGACCCCCCCCCCCCCTCTTGAGCTGCAGATTAAAAAAAAAAGAATTATATGCGAACGCCCCTGGGTTTTACCACTTTTATCTCCCGTGTCGTATTTAAGCCCAACATTGCACTTTTTATTGTAAATTACCCCTAACAATTAAATTTACATCTCGGTGATTACTTCAACACTTTTGTAGGCCTACCTAGTGTTTAAAATATCTAAAATATCTTTAAAATCTATGCCTAAGATAGTTTTCGTAACTTAAATTTCGAAGTATTTTTTTAGTCACTTGAAGTTGTGGATCGCGTTAGCGAGACACAGCTTCACGTGGGTAAGAATTGAATTCAACAGTCTTTCACGCTGTTAAATCAGTCATTGTTATTATTGTGTGCATTCCAAGTACAATATTGAAACATTTAGTGGAAAACAGTTATTTGACGAGGAGTAAATTCAGGCCGTTTTGTCCAGCAGAACTCCACATAAACGCTAAGCATCCGTCTGTGCAGTCTGCCCTCACAGACAGATGGAATCAGATATGTAATAAAACTGTCATTTCTGACCAGTCACGGAGTTTTATCAGTTTGCTGCCAATATATCATTTATATCTATTTTTATCTATCCCATGGACGTTGTATAACAGAAATACATGTTCCTGACATGAGCCCATCTTCCATTTTGTCTGAATTATCCTGTTGAAAAACTTGTAATATACAGCATAATATAGTAGCCTGCCAGGCGGCTTAACCCTTGTACTGTTGAATTGTTCGTTTCTATTTCTCGTCGTTTGAAACTGGAATTGCTAACGCAATTTCCAGCTTCAAACGACGAAAAATAGTTGCATTTATGAAAAATAGACATCTCCAATATTGAAGCATGTGATTAACTGAGCATCTACACAAAAATGTTTTATCAAATGTTGTGATATTTATATTGATCTGAAACATGCTTGAAACCGTATTATATGTGGGCGTAGTAGGAAAAGGGTTAATCCTCTAACCGCCGGTGCCGAATATTTTTCAGGTTTTTCATTTTTTATTAGCACATTAAGTACCACTGTATAAGCATGGTAAAGATAAAATGTGACATCGATCAGCAAGATTTAAAAACAGTTGACCTACATTTTGTCTAATCTGAATAATTTTCACTCACTTGAAGTTGTGGATCGCGTCAGCGAGACACAACTTCAAGTGGGTGAAAATTCAGATTGAATAATTCGGCAGTTAAAGGGTTAACTTATACCGCATACAAAATCAAACAAAATTATCTACAAGCAATTTGTTTTAAATTAAAAATACCCATATTTTTAATCGATCAAAGTTATGTATATGAATTTAGATTTCGTCATACAATTTCGGTTCTCTCCCTGTGGAGGTATTGCCCGGGAATCCGATAGCACATAGATTTTCTGAGGATTGTCCGTTAGAATGTCAGGCAAATTAGCACCGCCGTGTTCTGATAATTTGCCTCGCATGCCACAGCGACATCTGGTGAGTATCTTGGTACTGTCTGAAAAATGAACACTGACAGACCATAATATAGCCGCTGTAAATCCAGAAGGCAGTATCTTCTTACCTGGCAAGTGAGCAGATACTGTCTTTAGGCTGGCTTTGCACGGCAGAATATAGCCGCCGTGGTGGGCCTACTAGTAAACACGACAGATTTACTCCATGTTTTTTTATGATTGGGCCAGAATTGCCAGGGGTGGGCGATGATAAAAACAGACATTGTTTTATCGCCTCAAGTTTGCAGTGGTAAAGTGATAATACATCGAGCCAAATTAAAAATTAGAAGAGAAATGCCCCGTTTAAACTAAATTAACTACCGGTAATTTTCGTGGTATTTCAAGTGAGTGAAAATTATCCACTTTTTTCATAATAAACCAATATATTTTTTTAAATCGTCCTGATTGAAGATATGTCTTGCCTTTAAAAAGCAATATAATAATTAATAACCCTATCATCGCTAACCACGACTATAATCCGTTTTAATCAGTTTTATTAGCCGATTATATTTCTGATAGTGGGAATGAAATGGATGTTTAGACAGCCAAATTTGTAAATGTTTTGTCACTGATTAAGTTGTGTTCCGCGGTAGCGAGTCACAGCTTCAAAAAGGGGTTAAAGTGTTAATGAAAGATTAAAAAAACTAAAATGTAATTATAATAATGTAGTGTATAATGTAGCGTTTTTTCTTCAATGGTACAGAATAATTGAATACAATGAAATTTCCTCACAATGCATCATGTAAAGTTTGGCACTCTAATGTACTGCCTTCACCTGCTAAAAATGACCACCGTCATTTTGTTCACATTGTCTTTTCTGGACACGTAGACAACCCAAGAAAGCAAGAGACATTGACCCAACGTTGTGATATTGTTGGGACAGCGTCTGCGACAACACAACAACATCGGGGCAATGTCCCCGCCTGCTGGGTCGCACTCCTTAGACCTGGTCAATCTAACCACGCCATTTAGCACTTTATTATTTCCGCCAGCTTCTTGCCGATAAATCTCCTTTACCACCTGTTTACGTTGTGAACCGTGTTCATCTTAGGGCGGCTCTGGAATCAGTAATATTTAGGTAAGATATCGGCACGGGAAAGTTTAACGCAGTGAATGATTTTGCGGTTGTTCCTGAAATTTTTTATTATTTCAAGTGGAAAATGGATGATTGCCGCCATATTTAAATCATGAAAACAAATTTAGGAGATTCGATTTCTTCACTCCTCATTTATTTGATCAATTACAAGGCTATTAATAGTGCATCTTATGCATCTTGACCTAAACTGCGCCTCCTTAGTAAAACACAGTCCTGATATACGAACTAACATTAATTATGTCGAGGAAAACGTCACTGCCATACCATGATGTGTATAATAACAAGTGGGTACATTATCTGATTTTTAGGGAGAAACCAGTCTCTAATATAATTATTGTTTACTTTTGATTTGATTACAGTGGATTGATTTTGTTGATATCTTGACAATCCGCGTGTTGGAAATTACATATTCTCTCGGTCACCGGCAATGACGGGAATAGCCGGCCGATCCAATAAGTGCCGACTGGGTGGCCGTAAATGGCTGAGATTCCCTTTTTTACGATGCTTACGTTGGCTCAATATTGGCCCAGCGTCAACGACGTTGGACCAATATTGAGCCAACGTTGGGCTATTCATTATCCACTGTTTACCAACATAGCGCCTTTCATCCAATAATGACTCCGCATAGAATAAAACACGGATTGCATTTCAAAGAATACAATTATTCAGAATTACAGACCACGCTTTCTAAAATTTTAACATTTTCAACTAGTAATTAATCGGCAAATTTTATAACCCTGCTAGCGCTTACTATATTTTCTTTATTACATCTTATTGCGGTCATATATTTGCTTATTGTAATCGTGTCAATACTGCCAAACACACAAATACACTAAAAACTTATTTTGCACGGGTTGCCCAGGTTATGAACTGGCAAAATACCCCCTTCAACATTTTACCGCACCAATATGTAGCTGTCCCCAAAAGTACTTAAAATGAATATACAGAATGCATTACAAATGTAGATATCTGTCTGGTCTCATCTCGTAAGTTTCCAGGATGGCGTGATATTAATCTAAAACTAATTATTTATAATCTTACCGGCCATTACACGTCAACCTGGAGCTCCACTCCTGGTAATATCTTAATCTATCTTGAGCTAAACAAACACGAATCACAATGAAAGATGTCAAGGTCCGCGTCCTTAGTCCAATGTTGGCTGAATGTTTATCCAACGTTGTAGTCCAATGTTGGCTAAATGTTTATCCAACGTTGTAAGCCTATTAAATGCATCCATCCATCCAGAGTTGCCCAATGTTTCCCTCCCAGCAAACATGAGACATTGGCCATCTGCTGGTTTAAGGTTGGGCCAGCGTCTGCAACACTGGCCCAACCTTAAATCAACAAAGGGCCAACGCATGTCGTCTCCTGTGCTGCGGCCTTGATGAAGCTTATGGAAAAATAGGACTTCTGCAGCTGTGGATATTGTTTTGGACAAATGGCAGCTGGTGACGTGGATCATAATATTATAGGGATTCAGCTGATTCTCTTGCACTCCTGATTTCATGAGTCATGTCGTGTATCAGTACTGCTCTTTAAAGCCAAAAGGCGGTGTCTGCTTACTTGTAAATTAAGCAGATAGTGCCTTTTGGCTTTGCGCAGTCTTACTCGTTCTGTTTACAATTTTTTTTCTCAATAATCAACTGTTTATATAGACTGAAACCTGTGTTAATCACATCAATTGTCGTTTTTAGCATTTGTTTTCTTCATAGAGGAAAATTTGCAAGGGAAATGAGCATTATGGTCGCCAGTTTAGCATATGTTTCCATTCAAATTCTGTATAATTATTAATTTTCAACCACTAAGCATTTGAATACACTGAGATTATCATGCCTGTGATATATAAAATGAATCGGTACTGTACCTAAATCACTTCATCACGTGCAGGTAATTATGCTTCACCTTAAACTACAGATGGATTATTTAGATGTATTTTATTTATTTTTGCTTGATGCCGTTCTAATAGACTGGGCCTGCGGACCTGGTCACCTGTTCCCGCAGAAGGAGTCCCGCGATGCGGAGTGCACTGACAGTATGTCTCTACTTGTTGTCTGGTGTCATGTGCCGTGCAAAGGCAAACAGCAGTAACTGCTCACTTTTCAAGTGAGCAGTTGCTGCTGTTTGCCATTGCACCGCAGTGTTGTTAGTGAGAAGGACCTGTTGTCAAGCGATTCTGTCACTTTACGTGGTTTAGAGCTAGGCCAAACCCCAGTGTTTTATGTATGGTGAATTTATAGTTATTTTGGTGTATTGTGATTGTATACTGCTCTGCAAAGCCAAACGGCAGTATCTGCTTACTTGTAAAAGTGAGCAGATATTGTCTTTCCACTTTTCGCGGAAGTATTAATTGCACATTGTAGCGGCCTGAATTGATGTAAATCTCACCAATGTATTGTTTGTATCGTTTTTGTACTTTATATGTAGAATATTTGTATGCATACCGACATAGTAATAAGAAATTTTAAATAATTGGAGTTCTACCCCCCATTCATGTTATGTTTTGTCCGTGGTAACATGGCCAGAACACAATGTTCTGCAAAGCCGAAATGTAGTATATGCTGACTTGTATAGTAAGCAGATAATGCTTTTTCAATTTGCACAGACGCACAGTGATATTAATTGGTTCTTATTCTCTTAATGCCATGGCAAACTATTACTATAATAGTACTCACGTTTTGTTTGACAATATTATATTGCTTTTCGTTCTGGACGCTGTCCTTATGGTACTCGTTATGGGTCTGAGATGGCCTGTAAGTGATTGTATGACCCAGCAAATACAAAGAATTTTGTATAACATTTGTACAACGTCGGCCCAACGTCTTCGACGTTGGTCCTACATTGTACAAATGTTATACAAAATGTTTGGTGTTTACTGCTATTATGGGTCTGAGATGGCCTGTAAGTGACTGTCCATATTGCGCCATGTATTGTTTACTTCATTGTAAACATCTCCTAAAATCCATACTCAGTAAATACAGCACATTCTCTCTCCCCAGCAGACACAAGACGTTGAATCAATGTTGTTTCAACGTTGGCCCACTGTCTTCGACGCTGGACCAACGTTAAAACAACATTGATTCAACGTATTGTGTCTGCTGGGTCGAGATCTGCTGGTTCAATGTTGAGCCTATCATAAATTTACCTGGATATTAAGCATGTTATTGGCCTAGATTGCAGTCTCAACCAATCACACGCCTAATATATGGGTATTTGCTTTGAAAGTGCCTGACAATAATATCGTGCAGGTTTGTTTATCTGTTCCACGGCATTATTTTTTAATGTGAGGACTGAAAATAATTTGAATTTGCTTCAGTAATGCATCGTTTTCAAATTTATTACCAACTTCATTTGGAACGTTAATTTATACTAACTGTGTTACACAGTATTGTAAGCAAACCATAGCCAATGTTACTGATGTATGGGCTTTTTTTTGCATAATTTTTTCAATAAATGTATATTATAATAACGTGCCTGTGATTGATGATTGAGAAATTAAGAACTATTTTTTAATGTAGAAAATAGTGAGATTATTGTCCAGGTCAGTAAAGAATCCATCTGCAAGATGCTATGATAATGTTGTGTCTCATTTAATTCTAGTTTTAACGCTTACGTTACGTGTGAATATTCTGCTGTCTGATCTATTTTTAAGAGACGTTGAACCAATGCTGTTTCAATTTTGGCCCAGCGTCTACGACGCTGCGCCAACATTGAACCAGCATTGGTTTAAGGTCTTGTATTAGCTGGGGAGCCACCCACCCGACATCCAGCCGCCGTTCACCATCTGCTGGTTTATTCCCAGGAAACACGGGACATTCACTTAATGCTGTTTCAATATCGGGCCACCGTCTTCGACGCTGGCCCAATATTGAAACAGCATTAGGTGAATGCCCCGTGTTTGCTGGGTTTTTAGCCCAACATTAAACCAACACATGGTCAACGTTTGGCGTTATGCTGAGATTTTCCTCCACATCTAAATCTCTAATGAAGTATGACATCCAGGCGGCGGCCTAATGTACAGAAGCCAGCGTCCCCCATCTGTATGTCCTCTTAACCCTCTGATTCCTACAGGAACATAAATATTTGCTAAGAATTCACCCCCCCCCCCCCGTAAACAAAACAAAATCCCTCTTGAGCTACTTTTGACTTGGGATAATAATTTAGCGAAGATATAATTTTTCCCCACGGACTGCTGCGATTGCAAAATATTTGATCGGCGTTTGTTTTAGTGTTAAAGCTAAGAATGCGTTCTTCTTGTCCATAACTAAATTATATCATTGCAGCTTATGTTACATAATCCAATAATTTGTGGCCATTTCCTGGCTGTTTTATCTGTCTCTCCATATTTCTGATTGTGGTTGCAGACATTCTATCACCACGATGGTGCCTATCCTTCACCATTATTTTGTAAGACGGACGGGTGTGGTAGTGACAATAAGGTCAAAGCAAACAACAGGGACTAATTTTAAACTCAAGTTGGAGATGTGTTGAATTCGATATTTGAAACAGAAAAAATATAATAATAAGAATTGGACCTAAACACTTTATCACGATGAGAGGTTGGCATTAGAATGGGGTTTGCGCAGCAGTTATTCCCAGAATACACCGGGCGCTGAACCAATACTGGTTTAATGTTGGCCCACCGTCTGCGACGCTGGCCCAACATTAAACCAGCAAGTGTGTATGTACGCTTGGTTGGTAATATGTAGCATCATTTCCAATGCTTATGTAGCATCATTTCAAATGCTTATCTTTTTTCTATTACCTCAAGATATTTTGACCATAAATTAATTGATATCGTTACAAATCAGCTCAATATTTTCCGTAACCACTTCAAATTCAATTTACTTTGATTAATATTTTCTTTCACCACCACAACCTTCCTCATATTAAACAATACAATGTAGTTTAATTGACAAAGCCATGAATAAATACGCTGTGTTCAGAGCTGATGGTGAATTATTATTATGTATAAAATCCAGCGAAATAGCGTCATCTGGTGAATGAGTATGGTATCGGTTCCATACTTGCAGCCAGGATCACCAAACACGACACGTTAACCCAATGTTGTTATACTGTTGGTTCATCGTCTATGATGTTGGCCCAACATTAAAACAACATAGGGTCACGTATCGTGATATCTGTGTTTAACCTTTTTGCCTTAGAGCAGTGTTGTTTCGTGTGTTGAACGTCACTGTCAGTTGTATGTTACTATGGTTACTGTGACGTTTGTGGTATGATGTAGTGGTCAGTGTCGATGTCGTTTGGTTTATTGGCCAGTTTCACTGTGTTTCTTGTAGTACGTGGTCAGTTTATGTCAGGTATTTTGTCAATAAGCCTACAGTGGTCTTTTTTATGAACGACGTGGTGTTGTATCTGTAGGCCTAGTCATGAAACGTTAATAATCATCTCACAAGACCTGTACCTACAACATTTCATTAAAATGTTGTAAATTTGGAAAATGTCAAAACATTACATACCATAACCCTTTAAGAGCCAGGCGCGACTATAGTCGTTTTTATTCTGTTTTATTAGCAAGTTTAATCATTATCATTTAGAATGAAATGAGTGTTTAAACATCAACATTTGCAAATGTTAGGTCTCAAATTGAACAAATTTGCGTAATGTTCACCCACCTGAAGTTGTGGGTCGGGGTACCGAGACACAACTTTAATTTACCCTTTCAGCGCGGGATCGACTTTAGACGTCAGGATCTGACGTCTGTAGACGTCAGATTCTGACGTCTAAAGTCGATCCCCACATTGAAAGAATTAAAATATTTGTAATGGTAATAGACCCATAACATAGGTATTCAAATGAATCAGAAAGATTTACCTCAGACATTTATGATGGATTCAAATTGAAAAAAACCCTTTGGTCTTTATGGTTTGTACAAAAAATATTTCAGCGCATATATTTATATTGGCATGAGGATGGGGTTTGCCCAAACCCCATTCTGATGTCAATATAAATTAAACCATCGGAATATTCTGTGTTTGCAAATGCACACCTTTATTGATGATGATTGTCTGTTTCCAGTGAACAGCTGCGACCCCCGAGCTTACTGCCCTCCTAACTGTAAATGTGAGGGTACCGAGGTCCGCTGTGATCACCAAGCCCTGGCAGACGTACCACCAGACGTACCACTGGACACCACTGAACTGTAAGTCGTACCGACACACTTGATTATTCTAGTACCAGTTAGATTACTGCATGGTTAGCATTCTTATTTCACTTAAAGGTGTGTTTTTAAACAGGTAAGTTTCGGTAATTAAAGTTAAATCGGATTTATGTCATCCTTGGGGTTAAAGCGCCACGTGTGCTACTCGCCAGAGTAGCACACGTGACGCTTTAACCCCAAGGGGGAGATTAAGATAAATGTTAGCCACACGTCCTGCCTCTTCTAGCCACCGTGCACGCTTCCACGTACCTTATACTGCTATTACACACCAATGTTTCTGCTTCCAAAACATCACTGCTTTTGCCAATGTGTTAAATTACCATTTAAATGTGCTAATTTGTTCTATAATGATGTACTTCTTACACTGGTAAAATTGCCATAGACGCACGCGCAAGGTTTGATAAGATTATATTATTATAGATGTAGACCTATATGTTTTTCAATTCATTAAATTTTACATAGTAATAAATGTTTAAAGCCATATAGACATGTTGTTTGCTATCTAACAAGGATTTGGCGGGTTTGTTGGTGTGCTATGTTTTCCTTATTTTACGTTATGTTTTGCTTTATTATACTTTTATTTGTTTTTACATCATGCTCAACCATAAACCCGGTGTAATGACTGTTATTTCATCAATTTGTTACAGTTACACAGTGCTCTTGCAATAAATGATTAGAATGAAAATACATGGATAATTCGGGGTATTTTACACGTGAAAATAACTTGCGATTGATAGACAATCCAGGCTATATGTAGCCTCGGATATGTCTGTGTTGTGTATTTTGTGCTAGTCATGTTATTGAGTAGTTCTAGACCTATATACACATAGTTGAATGAGGGTTTTGAGGTTTGGCTGTGGGTGTTTTTGGCAGCTACCTGGATGTAAACCAAATTACGCAGCTAGGGCCGGCTCTCCACCGGGTGACCAGACTGACCAGCCTGTAAGTATCCCCGCCCTCACAGTGGTAACGTACTGCATCTCTGTAATCTGCTCACAAACAGCTGTAACTGGTTACTTTACAAATAAGCAGTTACTGCTGTTTTTCTTTGCTTCATAGCAAATTCAAACAGCAGTAACTGCTCACTTGTAAAGTAAGCAGTTACTGCTGTTTGTCTGCGATGTGTCATTGTCGCTGTGCTCCGGTCTTCGCTGTTGTCCAGCCCTGTGACACGCTGTTGTCTTGTCAACTGTCAGGTAAAATTAATAATTACACTAGCCATAAGAATGGGGCGGGGGTCGTGGTCGACTTTCAGCTGATCGTCTTGAAGAATTCCATTGTAGTCGTCATGTCCTTGTATATAGTATATGCTAACCGTTGTCTTACAGCTTTGTAGAAGCCGCATGCAATCACACATAATACTAATTAGATGGCGCCATTCTCTATCAGGAAAGACCCAGCGCCAGGTCGTGTAGTGTTTCTTTCCCGTCAGATAATGGAAACGTCACATTTGCACCGGCTTAAAACTGTGTTAAGAGATATTGTGGGCAAGGAATGGATGGCTATATACCGTAGTTTTAGTGCTAGCTGAAATGATATCTATTCATTCCTTGTTTATAATGTTTAGTCAATTTCGAGCCATAACACATTATTTTAGAATTATTGCTGCTTCAATACGTGTCGCGCTTACTTTTCTCAAAATGTCCTGATTAAGCGATGTTTGTGTTCTCAAAGTAAGTGATAGAATGATATTATATGAAGGATTGTGGATCAAAGATTAATATGCTGTATTCATGCCCGTTTCTTGTGTGCTCTGCTTTCGAAAAATTGATGAAACAATGTTGTGGTGGTAATTTGGATCATGTACAATGCTGCAGTGCAAAGGCAAAAGGCAGTACCTGCTTACTTTTCAAGTAGGCAAAGCAGTTACTAACCTTTGGCTTTAAACTATTGGCTTATATCTACACTTTTCATCTAAAACTTCAAAAATACAATATCTTCCGGCACGTAATGATTTAGTATACTTAATTATGCTTTGCCTCACTTGTGCTAAAATAATCACTCCTGACACAACAATGTTGACACATAGTTGGATTAATGCTGGGCCAGCGTCGTAGTCAATGCACCAACATTAATCCACGTTTCATGTTTGCTAGGTTGGCGGCTCAGTGTATATATGTCTGTGATTCTTCTGTTTAATATATCTGTTAAATAATTTAATGTAAGGTGTCTGTGTGATAATTTATCTTGAATTCTTCCCTTTCCTAGCTCATCTGCCTGCCTCTCCCTTATTATCTCTTCCTGCTCAACCATCACAAGATCAACCCTAAATAACACCACCTGATGAGAATGATTATCAAATAATAAAATATAAATGACAACTGTGATCAGGAATAACCCTCTGCCTGCTAGTCACGACATTAGTAGTTTTTAACCCGTTTTACTAGCCGATTACACATCTGTTATTGAGAGTGAACTGACTGTTTGAACATCAATATTTGTAAACGTTTGGTTTCAAATTAAACAGATATAAGTAATTTTCAACCACTTGAGGTTGTGGATCGCGGTAGCGAGACACAACCTCAAGTGGTTGAAAATTTACAAAATTTAAGCAAGATATGGGTTAAACTGGTCACATCAGCTGTTATTTATTGCCATGATTTACTAATTTAAGCATGACGTTTTGATCCTTGAGGTGTGGTGATAAAATAACAATTCTACGACGAAGATAATAATTTTTGTTTCCTCCGATTATCATGATTATGTTGTAAATAAGATGAAATTATGTGAGCCTGTTATACGTACTTGTAATATAATGTTTGTTGTACATTATGATGAAAATAGTATGTGGACCCCTGGCACCCAAAGTGTCGTGACCGCCACTCATTTTAATGGTTTATATGACACTCTGGTTGCTAGAACTATGCATAATTATATTGGGCTTAATAAGCTACCAATATGGGTGTAAGGTGTAGAGTTAATGTTAAATACTATTATCAATAATACATGATTTAGCTCTTATAATTTTGATTAAAATATAAAAAACACAGTTTTTAATTGCATCTTAATATGCTCAATAGCATATAAAATATACGTATTGTTCCGATATTTTGCGCGAGGATCTAAATGTGAATATGACTTATATAACCCATATTGTATTGTATTATTCACCAGCGATAGTTTGTCAATTTTCTCAATTAAATCTGTGTAAAAGATTCACCGGTAATCTACTCGCTCAGCTTTTCTGTATATTAATTATTAACTTTCTTGACTTTCTTGTTACAGTGACTTGAGTAACAACCAGATTGAATCCCTTCCTGATGGAGCATTCGCTAATCTATCCAAGCTCGAAACTCTGTAAGTTGGAATATCACAAATACTCGTAAATCACATTTTAAATTGAACCCTTACTGCGCGGGGATCGACTTTAGACGTCAGAATCTGACGTCTGTAGACGTCAGATTCTGTTGTTTAAAGTCGATCCTCGCGCTGTAAGAGTAAAACTTTTTCTATTTATTGGCCGTATACCCATCACATAGGTATTCAAATGAAGCGAAAAAGCTAACTAAAAACTTCTATGACGATTTCATTTATGATGCTTCGTACAAAAATATTTCAGTGCTCTAAGGGTTGAATATCTTTCCAGAAACTATACGTTTTTTGGTTGGGCCAAATTACTTTACAAGTAAAATAAACAGATACTTCCTTTTGGATTTGCAACATGATTATTTTAGATTTGTAACAAAGCATACATCACAAAATAAGAAACATCCCCTATATTTCTTTGTCATCGGTCCGCGTATAGTACTCTACTTCAGACCATGCTCACTCTTTTATTTGATGTTTGATCTATTTGATGTCTTACGTTTGATTTGTGATCAGGATCCTGAGCTATAACAAGTTACAGTGTGTGACACAGCAGACGTTCAGCGGCCTGGTCAGTCTACGTGTGCTCAGTCTCCATGGCAACGACCTCTCCTCCATCCCGTATGGATCATTCAATGACCTGTCGTCTTTATCCCATCTGTAAGTTATCTGTCTATTGTCTATATTTAGAAAAGTTTGCAAAAAAGTCATGGTATTTAACCTTTTCGTCACCAAAGCTCAAAGCTTTGGTGGTTGGTGAAACGGTTCTGTCCATTAGTTTCCAGATAAGTGGGATTCTATCGTGTGCAGATATTTAGATTGATAATGTAGATATATCGATGATTATTAGAATTAAATGCCTTGTACACTCCAACCATAGATATCATGAAGTCATATATAAATATATGACTTCAACGCCTGCTCAGTTTATACACCAGATGATGTTAATTCTTAGTAACTCTGTAGCGAGCGCGGTGCTTTCTGGGTACACCCATTATCCCGTCAATGGTTCGCAGTGGACTACAGCTTTAATATTTTGTATTTTCTCAGGGCTTTGGGAGGCAACCCCCTGTACTGTGACTGTAACCTCAAGTGGTTGGCTGAGTGGATCAAGGAGGGCTACAGAGAGCCCGGCATAGCGGCGTGTGTGGGTCCTGAAGGCATGGACAGCAACCTGCTACTCACAACCAGACTATCACAGTTCCAGTGTTACGGTGAGTTAGCACTGAATAATATAGTGTCTGATGAGCAAATGTTTGCATCGTTTTTTAGTAATCGACTGTGTGAATAGAAGTGAAATGTGTCTCAGATTTATAACTAATAGCGCTTTCTGGTTTAATTTTACACCTTAAAATGCTACTTACAAAAAAATTCACCACACATAATTGTTTAATTTGAGCACAAATATTTGCAAATCTTTATGTTTAGACACACGTTTCATTGCCAGTAATAGTGACCAGGTTAATTTATTTAAATTTTCAACCACTTGAGGTTGTGTCTCGCTACCGCGATCCACAACCTCAAGTGGTTGAAAATTACTCATATTTGTTTAATTTGAGCAGAAATATTTGTAAATCTTGATGTTAAAACACACATTTCATTCCCAATAACAGTGATTTGGTCGACCAATTAAACAGATTAGAAGCGACAATAGTCGTGATCGGCAGGATAAGTAGTAATAATAAATGAATATTACTTTAGTGGCTATACTATGTGTATTTACAGGCGATCCCGATCCTAAGATCTTGTCCAAGTGTGACGTGTGCTATACATTCCCGTGTCATAACGAGGGCACCTGTCACCTGATGGGCTTCCAGAAGTACCGGTGTGAGTGCAGGCCGGGATTCCACGGAGATAACTGCGAGCAGGAGATTGACGCCTGCTTCGGCAACCCGTGCGAGAACCTGGGCACCTGTAAAGTTATAGACCAGTTTGGACGATTCAGGTGGGAAATTGCCCAGTATTTTATTAACCCTTTAAATCTTCACGATGCACCAAAGTATCATTTTGCATCATTTTCTGAAAAATGATTCAATTTCCTACAATTAGTGGTTTTAGAGCGACAATTTTCGTGGAACTATCGTAATAATAACATCTTTTTTTCATTAGCCAATCACTTTAAGTCATCTTCATCCACTACAAGTCGAGAATTGAGACAATAATTCGCGGCTTGTAGTGAAGGAAAATATGTGGTGAATATCATAATTTTGCTGGACCTTGTGTTCTCCCGAATGTATTTCGACATCAAATCTTCTGCGGTAATAAAATGTAATTCTATTTATTTACAGCTGCATGTGTGCGGTGGGATTTGAGGGTGACAGGTGCGAGACTAACATCGATGACTGTCAGGGTCAAACCTGTGAAAATGAAGGCGTTTGTGTGGACCTTGTCAACGCCCACAGATGTGACTGCCCTCTGGCTTTTACAGGTAAACGCCAAGTTTTGTAGTTCAAATTTTCACTGACTTGAATATTTTATTGAATTCTTTCAGTGCGTGGACCTTTTTTAGTCAGATTCCGACTGTCACCGTAAAGACGGTCCCCGCGCTAAAAGGGTTAAAAATCGAAAAACATTGTAAGTAAATGAAAAGTTGACATGAATATTATAATTATAATACTGTGATGTTTCAGGATCACGTTGTGAGAAGAGAATTCACTTCTGTAGGGATTATAACTTCTGCGCTAACGGAGCCCACTGTATCGATGAGGACACAGACTACACGTAAGATTTCTGTCTTTTGTTAACCCTTTAACCGTCGGTGTCGCACATATTCGGGTTTTCATTTTCTATTAGCACATTAAGTACCACCTTTTAAACATGTTAAAGATAAAATGTGACATCAATCAGCAATATTTGAAAACAGTTGACCTTCATTTTGTCAAATCTGAATAATTTTCACTTACTTGAAGTTGTGGATCGCGTCAGCGAGACACAACTTCAAGTGGGTGAAAAGTGAGATTAAATAATTTGGCGGTTAAACGGTTAAGCCTTACAACGCTGAAATATTTTTGTATAAACATGCTAAACCATGGAGACCTAAGGTGTTTTTTCATTTTGATATCATCATAAATGTGTTAATCAGCTCTTTCTGCTTCATTTGAATACCTATATTATGGGTCTACGAGAAGGGTCAGATAAGGGCACGTGGCGCAATGGTAGAGCGCCTGACTGCCTCGCCAGTCATGCATATGCGTCCCGGGTTCGTGCTCCATGCACGTGCGTTAAATAGTTTACTTTTACAGTTTATTTCACATAACTCTAGATGCCAGAGTCGTTTACCGCTTATTAAATAAATAAAGCACATCAATGTTGTAATATTGTACGAAAGTTTACTATTATAATGTTTTAACTATTTTATTATTCAGATGTAAGTGCACAGAGGGATTTTTCGGGAAGAATTGCACAGAGAATGTCGATGACTGTGAAGCTCATATATGTCAAAATGGAGCCACGTGTGTGGATGGCATTAATGATTACAAGTATGTGCAGCATGATCAAGCATAATATCATCTCAGCGAAGACCAGACATTTACCCAATGCTGGTTTAACGTTGGGTCAACGTCTCAGTCTGTGGCCCAGCATGACACCGACATTGGGTGAACGTCTGTTGTTTTATAGTGTGGCTATTAAGGGATAAATTAATTTTGGTACCATATATATATATTTAGTGGGACAGAAGCCTACGAGCGATAAACTCGTATTTTTAATGTTTATAGACGTAAAAAGTGTTTGTGTGTGTGCTAATTATCTTGGCGTAATTGTGATATTAAGTGACTTAATATCACTTCTCATAATGATTGTTTGGATTAGGTGTGTGTGACACTGATGCCTTTTCTGGGCGTTATTGTGATATCTAGACTTAATACCATGTCTTATAATGATTGTTTGTATTAGGTGTGTGTGCCCTGATGAATTTTCTGGGCGTTATTGTGAGATCCACCCTATCAATGTAGAGTACCCTCAGACCAGCGTGTGTCAGCAGCATGACTGCAAGAATGGCGGTGTGTGCTTCCAACCACCAGGATCCACAGAGTACATCTGTAGATGTCCTGCAGGTATGTGTTACAGAGAGGCCTACCTACCCAGTAAACACAAAACATTTGTATAACATTTGTATCATCTTGTACCAACGTCGGGCCAACGATGTACAAATGTTATACAAATGTTCTGTGTTTGCTGGGTACTGCCGTACATAGCAAAAATGCAGTGTCTGCTTATTGCTGAATTTGCAGAAAGTAAGCAGATATTGCATTTTGGCTTTGCAGAACAGTTACTAGTAGGCCCACCGGGTAACCATAGATGGTAATGTAATTGATTGTAAACCTAGGCATTTGAAGCACGATGCGAGCAACATTATTTTTTCAGTGACACACAGTGTTCACTGAAGAAAAGGATATCACCAAGAAACAGCATCGTTTTATTACGATAATACTTCATATCTGAAATGACAATAAGGGATTACATTTGCTAATAATCATAATAATATCCAACTCATCAAGCGTGGTACGTTATCTAAAGCAATAATTTGAATAACTCCTGCAGGTTATGACGGCAAGAAATGTGAGAAGTTGAGCAGCATTAACTTCAAAGCGACGGACGCGTACGTGAGTCTACCCGGGCTTGACCATCGACGTAAGATCAACGTTACCATCGTGTTGGCGACCACTAAGCCTCAGGGAGTGATCCTGTACCAGGGATTTGACGAGCATTTGGCCGTGGAGGTGTTCAGGGGCAGAATCAGGGTCAGCTACGACATAGGAAACTATCCAGTATCACAAATGTACAGCTATGACCAGGTTAGATTGCAGTTCAAGTAGCGATTATGGACAAGGTTTTTTAAGTGTAAGATCACAATTGAATTGGATACGGTTTGTGATTATCCTTACCTTAATCCTTTACAGTGATCAACTTATATCAAAGATCACATTGGCAAAAACATGTAAGAGTCACTTTAGAAGAACCAGTGCTAAATAGCTTCTTAATTATTTTGATGAAAAATACATTTTTATCGTACGCACATCTACATTTAAGGTGATTAGAACACCACCTAGTTTTAACGTTTACTGTTAAAATCCGTTAGTCTTATATTATTTTATCAATAAAAAAGCAATTTCATCAACAGTTATCTCATAGAAGTCTGGCTCTGGGGACATAAAATATATGTGTGGTCTTGTTTAGACTGCTGTAAGTTAATGCACCAGGAAATTTGTCTTGACGACCATGATTATAAAGCTAGGTTCTCTGTTTCAGCTGTTTAATGTTTTCTGAATACTTTTGATTAGTAATTTGTACTAATTATGGTAACTTTGAAAAGAATGGTATGGAATACATTGCGTAAACAAAGTCATTTACACAGAACAATGTGTATAAGTTCTAAAGGATATTTTGTTTAACAAACTGATTCTGATTTTTTTAATGTACTAATTAAACCGAAGAAAATACACAAACAATAATCAAGAGGTGTTTGTTTTGAATGTTACTCCAGGTGGATGATGGTGCTATGCACACGCTGGAGATGTTGATGATTGGTAAAAACTTTACACTGCATATGGACGGCGGCCGAGGCCGCACCATCATGAACGAGGGTGACCATACCTTTATGGACATGAAAGAACCCATGTATGTTGGAGGCATATCTGATGCTCTACAGGAGACTGCTTTTAAGAAGTGGCATCTGAGAAGTGCAAGGAGTTTCAGGGGTTGGTGATATTTAAAAACTTTCAGATGATGAATAATTTCTAAAACATTTCGATTGTTACATTTATTACAGAAAATGTGCCATTACGCAACATATAACGTTTTCATGGTCCAGCTGAAAATTTTAATGGCAACCCTGTTAATTTTGTAACATTATGTAATAACTCTTTAAGTACTACGTTATATAATTTAAATTTTCACGCACTTGAAGTTGTGGGTCGCGGTAGCGACGTCCACTTCAAGTGCATGAAAATTAAATAGTACTTACATCTTTAGGCCTACAATTAGAATCAAATATATGTCATTTAAATTAAATATTTATTCACCAAATGCTCATTTTTCTTGTTGGAAGGAAAATAAAAAAAAAGGTTGTGAATGGCTATACTGCCATGCAAAGAAGCAGATACTGCCTTTGTAGAGCAATACTGCCGTACAACTGGAATCAAAACATATCTCATTAAGAGCAGTATAGATTGAACGTTTTTTTGTTTTCAGGATGTATCAGTAAGCTTGTTGTAAATGATCGCATGGTAGACTTCAGCCACGGTACTGCCACCCAGTATAAGGTGATCCCGGGTTGTCCCAGACGACAGAAGGCAGATCCCTGTGAAGGACACATGTGTCGTAATGGCAAGTGCCGCCCTATCAATGACGTCGAGTACAAGTGTGACTGTATGCAGGGATTCTCTGGACCCATGTGTGATATAGGCAAGTCAGCTCATGTAAAAATATTAATAGGCTCTGGGCCTCCGGCCAGGCCTTATCATATTGATCTTTGTTGATTGTTCATGTTATTCTTTATTTTGCACACATTAGTATACCATGTTTACCTGTTTTAAAGGTGATATATCACGCCTTATATGGTATAAATAATTATGTCCTTATATGGGGTGATTGGCTATCATGTGACCCTCTCAGAGGGTCACATGATAGCCAATCACCCCATATATAGGAAACACTTGTGCCCCATCTTGTGGTAACTTTGATTTAATTGTCACAAATGTATTCATACTATATAAGGGGTGATATGTCACCTTTAACATGCAAACAAACAACTGTCTTCTACATTTAATGTATGTATACAAGCAGAGTAGTGATTATAAAGCCTGTTTTTTTTGCAGAGCCTTCTTGTCGCGCCATCGAATTCCGGCAGAATTACATTGATCCTAAGTCTGGCTGTCGCACCCGTAAGCGTGTGAAACACCGCAAATGTGAAGGAACGTGTGGCAATTACTGCTGTGTCCCCAAGAAAATAAAGACTCGCCGTGTTAGGCTATTTTGTCCGGACAGTACCAACTTCATATACAACATGCCAGTCATACGGAAATGCAGATGCAAGAAATGTGGCGAGTGATAGTCTAGTTAGTGTGGGCACAGTGTGGTGTGTGTGTGCCCTGGACAACGTTATAGAGGTGTGTATGTGGTGAGATATCAACGGTGATAACATACATATTATGGGTGTTGATCAAGCAGCTGCTATCAGTGGTACAGAGTATCAGGGCGAGCAATCCGTGTACAGACACCCGTGTACACTCACTGTGTAAAGACATGTGTGTACAGACACGGCCATTAGATTGGGTGACGTACAGGCCCGCTCGGACAGCCACAGGACGCAGGGTGCCAACAACCCACCAACTACCACCAGCAAACGCAACAAGGTAATCCATTGTTGGTTTAATGCCAACATTGGGTTAAAGTGTCGCCTTTGCTGGAGGCCACACTTGAATCGTATACTGGTAGATTACTATGGACTCTCATGACGAGAGAAACTGTCCGCACAAATGGGTAACTTGGATGTGATCAGTTCCCGCCGATAATGGAAGATTGTGAAATAAAAGGACTTCAGGGAGAGAAGCCAATAAGGAAATAACCATGAGAGAGCAGTGCTATTTTATGATCATGGTTCTGTATCATTTTGCCCTTATTTATAGATATTTGTTATATTTTTACCGGACAGCCCCGAAATACCTCAGTTTGTGACTTAACAAAGTGCAACCACACTTAGGAGATGATATTAAGGTATTTTGTTGCATGCTCCATCACATGACTTGCCACCAGTTGTTCTGTTTACAATAACATAACAACTCTTCATCAATAATGTCTCCGCCAGCGAACTCTATTTTCTGCAGTAAGATGAGACGTGATGAGAAAGAGAGACAATTACTTGTGAGGTTGCCAGATGATGCAATTAATTTAAATGGTGGCATTGTGACATATTACAATCCTACATGACTAGAATATAATGGTATCTAGTCTTCTACATTACTTTCTTCTTACCACAGCAAACGAAGCGCCATGTACATATGTGAAACTGTTGGCAGTCGCCTAGATTCTAACTAATGTGTAGATCTTATACATGTCGGATCCCTTCGAACAATGTGTGGTGTTAGATGGTCGTTGTCTGTTATATGGCCAGATATCAGTGGACTAATGTAGGTTAACTTGATTAACATGACAACCTTTACTCTTGTTATTTCTAAACATTATCCTAATTATACTGTGAAACGAGTAAGCGGTGAATGTGTGTAAAATAACCTACCAACTAGAGAGTATGTAAATGTACAATAGGCTGTATGATGTCATATTTAAAACTAGTTGTACAAATAGATCTATTGGTAAGTTGTATGTGCTGTTGAGAAATAATGTATTACTACATTCTTACTGCTGATCTGTTCTGTTGCCAAAATAGACTGTTCTTCTCCTTAGGTACGAATACCAGCTCTATAACGGTGACCTAAGCTGGTGTCATTGGTACATTTATATGTAGTAGTCCCTGGTCTCTGTTACATAGTCAGTCAATAGTATAGTTCATGTTGTTCACGATCCCAAAGAAGACATCATGACATTCACGTAGACAATGGAGGCTCTTGTCAGTAAAACTATGTCATGTATCAATCATAGCGAGATTCCAGAGTCCTACAGAACCCCAATTGGCCAGAAAAATAATTTGTCAATTTAATATTAACTGCTAAAGTGCTAATCACGACAATAGCCGTTTTTGGCTTGACTATATTTCGTCCCCTTGGATATGAAAGTGTGTATCTCCACTAGAGTCGCAGATACACACTTCAATATCCAAGGGGACGATGTTGTCCTTTAAACGGAGAAATTTGGAAGAGAAATGAACATTTAATCTATTAGATTGGCATTTGTTTGTATCCCAATTGTGTATATTTTAATAATTTTCACCCACATGGAAGTTGTTGGTCGCGGTAGCGAGACACAATTTCAAGTGGGTGAAAAATTCAATTTCACAATTTAGCACTTTTAGGATTAACTATAATGTAAAAATATATCGCAACAGTGTCTAATTTATCAAATATAATTATGCAGATATATATAGTTTTAACAGTGATCTGTACACTAAAATACCATTAGAACAAGTTCCACTATTGTCTGATAATTTTCATAATAATAAATAGGCTGCAAATTTCCTTGATAATAGCTAAGTTGCAAGGTTAAACATCATGATACCTTCATGGCAACTCTTCGAAGGTATTTTCCTTCATCATGTTCATGTATGGTAATTCAGTTGGCATTTATGGTTGAAAACAAATATTTGAATAGTCAATTACCACAATAACTTCCGTCACTGTAATCTTTTCCCAGGGAACAAAAACAGGTTTAGTGTATATAAATGATCATTCTTCACAATTATTTCTCGCAATTGACCTATTTATATAGGGACAAATATTAATCATGTTTTAACTGTTCAGAATCTCAAAGAAGACAAATTAAATACTAATGATGCCAGTCATATGACATCTAATAGTAATTGTAGGGCAGTCACCGCATCTTAACCCTTATTGTACTAAAAAACAAATATATTTTCACCTACTTTAATCCATTTACAACTAATCACGATTATAATCTTTTTTCTCATCCGTTTTAGTAGCCGATCACATGTCTTAAATTGGGAATGAAATGGGTGTTTAGACATCAAGATTCTCAAACAAAATTCATACGAGTAATTTTCACTCACTTGAAGTTGTGGGTCGCGGTAGCGAGACACACCTTCAAGTGGGCAAAACCTTTTTAAAAAAATTAATAATACAGGACATGTTTCACCACGTTATTTTAAATAAAAGGACAGCACGTGTACATCCATGCTTAAATAGCTGTTAGTACAACAAGGGTTGATGATAATAGCCGGTGTCACTGGTGAACCACTGAGACCTTGAACAATGTAGGCCTATTGTTTAAGTCAAACATACATTTAAGAAACCTTGAAAAATATTTTAAATTGAGAAATTTTATAATTCTGAGAAATACCCAGATATTGTATAACCACACAAAATAAATGTGTCTCAACGTGACTTGTTGCTTTCTTATCTTATTTTGTGAGGTATGTGTTTATCATGTTTATATAGATGCATCTCAACGTGAGTCCAAGGCTGAGTCCGTGTTAAAGTACATGTGTTTCCAGGTTGAGTAAGTAATGTTATTATCACTTTAGTTACGAGTAGATGCAGTCCGCCTGTTAGTCATTAACCAACCTCTGACCTGTCCTGGAGCTACTGTGGTACTATTTGGAATAATCGACAATGTTCTACGGGAGAGCATACTACAAGAAAAAAAAGATTTATCTCAGGAGATGTACTGAGATGTGTATCGCAGCAGAGGACGCTGGTTCCCATGCTAAGAGTGTGGTGGGAGCAGGTAAGACTGAATATGACCCTGAGGTCAGCGTTATCAAACAGGGGCGACGCCAGTCAAAGAGTTATGGCACATCAGCTCAGGATCACAAAGATTACAAGTTCTGACTGACTGTCGGATCTATAAACTCTGTTACTCGTCATGTAGCATACAATGCTGAGTTGAAAATTAATGGCAATCCGGTGTCATTTTTACTGGATACTGGTGCAACAACTACTTTATTACCAGAAAAATATGTGGATATTTCCAAACAATCGTTGGCCACAAGGAAGACACTCCAAATGTATAATGGTAGCATCATCATTTCCTTGGGATCAGCTAACATATGGCTATATAATCCCACTATGAAAACTAAATATGTAGTGAAATTTGATATTGTGAAAGAAGATCTCAAACCAATCCTTGGTATTGAAGAGGTAATTAAATTGAAATTGATAAATATCGATATTGATAACTTTGAAAGTGTAATGGTGATGTCTACACCTGTATATCAAAAGAGAGGAGATATTGAAAAAATATGAGACTGTCTCCACTGGTAGAGTTGGAGATCTACCTGGTAAAGCTCACTTATATATTGATGATTCTGTACCTGCAGTTGCAATGCCATCACGACAGATCCCAGTGGCTCTTAAACCTAAAGTAGAGGCTGAACTGGAACGGCTTTAGAAGCTAAATGTAATTTCCCCAGCTGGACAGCCTACTGACTGGGTGAGCCACATGGTGGTCATGAAAAAGAAGACAAAAGTGTCCGTGGTGTCTTGACCCAAGGAAGGTGAATATAGCTCTAAAAAGAGAACACCATCACTTGCCAACACTAGAAGAAATTCTTCCAGATCTAGCAAAGGCAAAAGTCTACCCAAAATTTGACCTGCGATTTGGTTATTGGGCTGTTACTCTTGATGAAACTTTCAAGACATTTAACTGCACTCCAGGCTCCTTTTGGAAGATTTATATGGAACCGTCTACCTTTTGGACCTAACTCATAGCAGTCTAAGTCGGACTTGGAAGTTCGAGCCCAGCTCGGACCTGGCAATAATGCCATTCACGGAATGACATCACTTGCGCAACTATGAACACAGCATAGGGGAACCTAGAACATAAGTTTTAATTCGGTACATCCTTTATTAAAACATCAATTTTAAGTACGCCTCGCGTCAAAATTGATCTAATTTATCTGCGTAACAACCGTTTCTCAACTAAAAATAGAACTCCAGGCTCAGTTGAATACGAGGCATTCGGTATTTCACAGATAAGTTGGGATTGTCATCGCAAAATATGAAATCCGGTATGCCCCTCAGAGAATTTGGAAAGATTACTATATCGCATGATAAAAACTGATAATAACTTATTTACCCTATTAATTTGTGTGTATAGACCTATTGAATGCGTTGTATTCCTGTATTTCCGTGGATCTCAAAAATACCATTTTTAAACAGTTTTTTCGAAAATTTGACTACCTAATCAGCATATTTAAAATGGCTGTCAGCAACCATGGCAACATCACATTGGCCAATTAAATGAAGTGTATTCTGGTTATATATTATATGTGTGTACTCACAGTTGATTAGGATACATCACCCACACTGACTATGTACTGATATAATAAAGAACTTGAAACAACATGTGTCAAACAAGATATGTCGTCATGTTTCGCGCACAATGCGTAGCTGACAGAATACGTTGAATCAATGCTGGTTTAACGTTGGTCGTAGACGGTGGACCAACGTTAAACCAGCATTGATTCAACGTCCTGTGTCTGACGGGTAATTGCCTACAGCATGGTCATCGTCCACAGGAGTGGGGTCCGGGCAATGTAAATCTTATGGTTCAGTGAAGCATATCGATCCAGCTGCTTTAACCCAACGTCATTTGCTAAAGCATGTGAGTCGTGGCGAGTGTGCAGGTGCCACATAGTACAGAATCAAACCAAATACTCATAATATGTGGCATCATCGGCCACATCACTACACTACTGCTGACTCACTCGTGAATAAAGTATAATTCCCAGCAAACACAAAACATGTGTATAACATTTGTAGAATGTTAGACCAACGTTGTTGGACCAACGTCAAAGACGTTGGGGCGGTTGGGCTGACATTGTAAGAAAGTTATACAAATCCTTTGTGTTTCCTGAGTTAGCCCCTACACTTTTTTTATTATCCAGCTGTATTATGTTCAACTATACAACACAAACCAACATAACGATTCTACCGTGTGGCTCGTATACTGCCAGTGCATATTATAGGTTTGCACTGTGACCTTTCTGCTTAGTATCCACATAATGGTGTGTTTTATTTTCATCTTGGCTGGATGAGAATCTCATTGACGGCACAATAGTCTGGCTGGGTGACAGCATATAACACAGCACGGGCCACGTCGTCAGCTTCTAGAATTTTCTTCTTTTCACTCTCGTCATATTTGTCAGCTGCCTGTAGAGTATAGTAAAATAGTGCAAATGACGATTCGTTTTCAAATATAATACATCAAAATAATGATACATCACCTATTTATATTTGTTAAACAATTCTTGTGAGAGTGATTGTTAAAAAGAAGTCACATGGTCAGACAATAGCATTATATGTGAATGAGTTATAAAGCTATACTATATCCATCAAATAGATATTAACCCTTCTCCTGCTAATCACGGCTTTTTGTTGTTTTTATTTTGTTTATTAGTCGAACAAATCACTGATACTGCGAACGAAATGTGTGTTTACACAACAGGATTTGCGAATGTTTATTCTCAAATTAAACAAATTTGAGTTTATTGTCATGCCACTTGAAGTTGTGGGTTACGGTAGCCAGACACAACTTTACGTGACCGAAAATTTAAATATATTAAACTTAGAAAGATAAGGGTTAATATAACAACAGCGCTTGTTTAGATGTCAATGTGTTGATTTGAGGCTTGACTTGGGAGATTTGAACCCTATCCAGGTTATTTGAGACTCAAATTGTAAAAGAGGGGCCTCAAATGACCACATTGCCAGACCAAACACATGCTATTACTATTAGTATCACAATTACAGCTTTCAAGAAATTGGCATTCACATAGGCCTACACTTGACCGGCTGGGTTCAAATGACAGGACGTAAACATGGTACGCCCTGCTGCTCACCATTTACACCCATCTCGTATGTGTGAATATCCGACAGTGTCATATTTATAAAAAATAACTTGTCCACAGGATTGACTGAAAATGCATCCTGGTCCCCTCAATATCAACATTTTAATAGCTAAACAGTGACCAAAACCTGCTGGAAATCCTTATCATTGATGTATAAATATTGTGATAATCAATTACAAATTTGATTAGCAAATGGCAAATGCTATGCGATACTGAACAAATTTTTCATTGATTGTCACATTAAATAACAGCTTTTGAACATTTTAAGGATAAAACGTGATATCAAACAAAAATATTTAGAAATCGTTGACCTTTTTGTCATTGAAAGCTGTGGGTCGCGTCAGTGAGCCACAACAAGTGTGGTGGACATTCAATTAAATAGTTTGGCTTTTAAAGGTTCAAGCAAATTACTTAATAAGCGTGATAAGTAAACCATGCAACACTGGCGTTGCAATTGTGCACAACGTGGAATTTTTAAATCACATCAAATAGATAGATAATATAAAAAGTTCCAGTACAATACTGACGTCATGAAATAGTTTGATAAATTATTAGTATCATACTTAGATATCTTTAAAATCGTGTCATTTGGGTTCGTTTGAGGTGGAAAGATATCTGGGTGTTCTCAGGGTTAGATAAAGTTAGCTTGCCTCTTTGTCAGTGTTATGTACTGAGATAGGTGTGGCCGTGTCGCCGGGCTGCACACATGTGATTTTGATTCCTGTTCCTCCCAGTTCTAGTCGCATTGATGTAGACAAACCTTCCAGGAAATACTTGGTGCCGGCGTATACAGACATTCCTGGAAATGGCTGAAATCGTAGGGTACATAATTATGTAGGATATGAAAATACTACCATTTACAAAGTAGAAGATACACTTTTTCATATATATCCAAGGGGTTGATTAGTTAAAGGGACTGTCCCAGGCTAAAGTCAGAAATAATTACGGGAACTCGTCTCTATATCTAGCCTAACTGATAAATGCGCAGCACAAAAATGAAAAAAAACTATTGCAGTTCTAGTCTATGGACATGTTTACATCATATGGTCATATTAAGAAGCCAAAATAAAATCACCGATTTTTTTATGATTTTAGCCTGGGACAGTCCCTTTAATATTACATTAAAACAATATCTCTACAACGCTAATTGCATTTTGTTTCGTATGCGATCTAAAAAAAAATGTAAATAAAGACGATTATAAACGAATTGGATCATGCGGACAAGACTGAGATATTGTCTATTATATAATTTACCATTCTGCCGGCGTCAGATGACATGTTGACAATATGGCCCTTTCCTCTATCCACCATACCAGGAAGCACTGCTCCTACTAGATTCACTGTACCCTGGTGGAGAAACAAACATAAGCTGAAACTTTTAGAATAATATATAAGTATCTTTTATATTAATACCCGTTGTGTTAGATTTTTGCTCTCGCCTGCAACGCATTTGTTTATACGCAAATGTTACCCTCGACCATGGCTTTGTTTTAAGGACATTTTTGTCAGTTTTGAGATATTGCACACACAAGAAGAGAGAGGGGATCGTACCATACACTGGACGCGTGGGACACGGGTTGAAGCTAGTGAGCAGTTTGATGGGAATCAAATACTGCCTAACCTATAGCTATACCATATATAATAAATTACCAATACACAGAATACGTGGGCGCCGTCGCCAAAAGTTGATCTAGTAATAAGGGAAGAAAACCATTTGATCGTACACATAATCATGATAATAAGAGAATCACATTATATGCAATAATAAAATAATTTATTTCGCCATAAACTACAGCAAAAATATATTTAAACTAGAATGTGCGCAGGAAACACGATACATCATCCTGTAAACATTTCAAGTGAGATAAGACAAAATAATAATGATTCAGTGATTACTCACTGGCAGACCTCGCTAGCTACTTAACCCTTTAAACCCTCACGATGCATCCAAGCATAATTTTTCATGTCTGAAGAATAACTTATTTTCCTAAAACCTAACTGTTCCAGAACGAAATATCTATGGAACTGTTTTAAAAATAGCAATATTTTTTTTTCATTTGCCAACCACTTCATATTAGAAAAAAAACATTTGTAATGCGCCGTCATTTATCATTAGATTCATGGGCGCAGGAATGTACATGAGGCATCAAGGAGACCACCATATGCTTCTCTAAATAAATGAGTCTTCAAACTATTCTTAAACTTATCTGAGTCTGTCATATTCCTTTGTTATGCAGGCAGTGCATTCCACAGCCGTGGCCCAGCAACAGCAAAGACCCGGTCGCCAAAGGTCTTAGTTCTTGTACGTGGCTGTATGAATGTGATCTGTCGTGAAGAGCGCAGTGTGCACTTTACATCACGCTTCTCCAGTAGCTCACACAGATATTCGGGAGCTTTTCCATGAGCTGCAAGGAAGGTCAGTCATAGTACTTTATAGCAAACTCTCTGTTTTACTGGTAACCAATCTAGCTGCATTCGAACGTCAGAGATGTGTTCGTGACGACGCACACATGTTATCAGCCTTGCAGCACTATTTTGCACACGTTGCAGTCTATCGAGCTGGTACTGTGGTAAGCCCTGATATAGTGCGTTGCAAAAATCCAGCCTAGAAATCACCAATGACTGGACGATTTGGCGAGTGGCAGTAAGTGTTAAATATGATCGAATATTTCTCAACCAGAAATAGGATGACTGGCAAACTTTTCCAATTTGGGAGTCCATGTTGAGAGAACTGTCAAAAATTACGCCAATATTTCTTGCAGATGTTGGTTGAATATTAGATTCTCCAATTGTTATTGGTTCAACATCAATATCACCACCACTCTGTGACGACACAAGGTGGACATACACCGTCTTGTCATCGTTCAGTTTCAACCTGTGTATGACCATCCATGCACGTATCTCTGCTATGCATTTTTCTATCTTGGTTAATGCGATATTCCTATCAATATTATCATGATTATCATCAATGTTAAATGTCACATAAATCTGGGTGTCGTCAGCATATAGCTGGTAGCTCACACCATGTTTCCTACATATTGCTCCGATTGGGACGGTGTATTGTGTAAAAAGAAAAGGCCCCAGGACAGAGCCTTGGGGGACACCATATCTTAAAGGCACCCTTTTTGATTTGACTCCCTCAATGATGACTGATTGATGACGATTGTGTAAATAGGACTGAAACCACTTGTGAGCCATGCCCTGAACACCAATATTTGACAGCCTGTCAAGGAGCATTTTATGGTCTATTGTTTTGAAGGCGGCTGAGAGGTCTAACAAGACCAGAGAGACAGCCTTCCGTTGGTCAAGAGAAAGCAGAATGTCATTGCACACTCTCACCAGAGCAGTCTCTGTACTATGTAGAGGGCGGTATGCCGATTGATGGGGTTCATGTTGATTGGTAACATCCAGATGGTTCAATAATCTCCGAAGCACAACACGCTCTAACACTTTGGAAACAAAAGGGAGATTGGAGACGGGCCTGTGGTTCTTCATGACTTATGGATTAAGGGTTGATTTTTTCAATAGTGGAGTCACGAGAGCCTTTTTAAATGATGATGGTACACAGCCCGTTCCCACGGATAGATTTACTAATTTTGTGATGACAGGTATTAGTGAACTAACATGTTTCTTCAGTATCTGTGTTGGAATCGGGTCTAAGGCGCATGTCTTAGTAGCTGACTTCTTTATCATCTCGCTCACTTCCTTCTCAGTAGCCACTTTAAAGGTGACCAGATTGAAACTGTATGTTGGTGTCCCAGCTTCCTCGGCTCTTCCAAACACACTATTAGCAGCCTGTTCATCAAGATTCACACGAATCTTGTGGACTTTTTCATCAAAGTAGCTGCTGAAAGCACCCGCAGTATCCATCGCCGAATCCATTGATGGTAGATCTTTTTCCTGCTCACGTCCAAGCAGTCTGTCCATCAGCCTGAAAAGCGACCTGCTGTCATGCCCACATTCTGTTATTTTGTTGTGGTAGTAGGTAGTTTTTGCCTTCTCTAGCATATGGCACACTAAACGTCGCTATTCTTTAACCGCTTGAGTGCCAGGCCTATTGTGCTCCCCTGTGCCATGCTACATAAGGCCAACACAGGGAGTTTTAGGGGAGCAATCTTCCATGTGAATTATCTTTGCCCACAGTTGATGGGCCCTCACCTGGCTACAGACTGACTTGGGTTAGGGTTAGACTTTACAGGGGTACTACCCCAAGGTCATGTCAATGTCATGTCAAGGTCATTTGAAGGTCAAGCAAGCTAAAATATTAAATAAAAAACATTTTTTACAGTTTTTTTGTTGCAAAGGAGTGTTCCACAAGGCTGCAGCTGACATATTCTGGCTGGAAATCCTTCCAACACGCATCCTAGGGGGTACAGTGAATATTATGTGGCTTGCAAGGGTAATACCCCACTCATTTATCCCCCGTCCCCTCTTATATCACACCCTCTACCAACACTAAAATCAATGCAAAAAATGATCAATTGGAGTCTTGTGGAACATGGGCTTGAAGTCACAAAACACCTGAGGCACCAACACCCGGGTACTAAAGGTGACATGGGTTGGGGTTGCCCTTTGCTGGGGCTCTACTGCAGGGTCAGGTCAAGGTCATATCAAGGTCATTTCAAGGTCAAACCAGCTATAATATTGAATAAAACATATTTTTACAGTTTCCATATGTTTTTTTGTTGCAAAGGAGTGTTCCACAAGGCTGCAGTTGACATATTGTGACTGGGAAGCCTTCCAACACGCATCATAGGGGGTACAGTGATTATACGTGGCTTGGAGGGGTAATACCCCACTCTTATATCACCCGTCCCCTCTTATATCACAGCCTGTACCAGCGCGTAACATCAGTGCAAAATGAAGTCAATTGGAGTTTTGTAGAACATGGGCTTCAAGTCAAAAAACACCTGAGGCACCCACACCTGGGTAATAAAGGTGACATGGCATGGGGTTGCCCTTTACTGGGGTTCTATTCCATGGTTATGACAAGGTCATATAAAGGACATTTCAAGGGCAAAGCAGATAAATTATTGAATAGAAACACTTTTTACAGTTTCATGTATTTTCCGGTTATTGATGGCCATATTGTTTTGAACATTCAGATGGCATTGAAACGTAAAAATAACCATTACTACCGCTGGTAGTAACAAGGCATATGCTGCATTCGGAAGCTCCCGTGTTTTGGCAACGCCCAGGGAAGGTACTAGGACCTTACATTTGCATGTGAAAATAGAAAAAAGCCCCATGTTTGAGCACCCTTTTTTATTTTCAATATTGATAGAGTATATCATGATGATTAAAAAATATACAGGTTTATATAGATATTTTCATTTGAAGAATGCTGGGAGGACCAAGCGTATGGGTCATAATACATGTAAGTCTATGAGAGCGGTATTATGTGTGGTGAGACGATAAGCATATCAAGGAGGGAAAAGGTGTACCACGTGATCGCTGTGTGATCATGTGACCAAATGCAGGGATCATGTGACGCTAAACACGGTTTCCCTTCGAACTCCCCACCCTTTACTCTGAAGCAGACATAAATGTATTAGGTGTCCTACTCGTGCCAGGGGGGCTATTGGTAAATACTTGACAAATGACGACTTAAGTCGTCATTGCGGCACAGGGGAGGGACAAAAGTATGACGACTTAAGTCGTCATAGTGGCACTCAAGAGGTTAAAGAGGCTGAGGTCAGAGGCGAGCCGTGTACGTCGCCATCTCCTCTCTCTGCGTCTCCTCTCACGTTTGGCCCGTGTGATCTCATGGCTATACCACGGGACATTTGGTCTTACCTTAAAAGTCCTGTTGATAAGTGGAACGTGTTTATCGAGTATTTGAGAGAGGGTGGTGTGATACTGGTTGGCCACAGCTTCAGTGTCGGCCGCAGTGTCCACAATTAGAGTAGAGGTGCTGTCCTCTTCCATACAGTCATGATTGACTCTGCTCAGTCTGCGTAAGGATACCTCTTTCACGGGCCATAAGGGCTTACTCTGGTCGATAGTGAGATGGACCCAGTTGTGATCAGACATCATTGTGAGTAGTCAGTAATACTTGATCTGATGGACGAGTCAGAGCTAGGTCCAGAGTGTTACCGCTTATATGTGTTGGCCCCGTAATATGTTGGCGAAGGTTTAAATCATCTACGATGCAGAGAAACCTCTTCGCGGTAGTGTCTGCAACAGCATTCACGTGAAAGTTGAAATCACCCATCATCATGATCATGAGAAGCTTCCCGTTGTTAGAGATATAGCCCTCCATGAAGTTACTGAAATCATCAAGGAAGCCAGCAACTGTAAGCCCATTTTCAGTGGGTGGTGGTGGGCGATATATTATGGCTATTCTCAGCTTTAGTGACCCGGTATCCGCTAATATCTCCATTCCTTCCATATGAGTGTAATTGAAACATTCTTGCACCTCCAGGTGAATTGAGGATTTAGCCAGTAAGCCTACTCCACCACCACGGCTATGTCGCCTTGGAACGTTATAGAACTGATAGCCATCTGGTGTCAAGCCCTTTATGAAGATTTTGTCACTTTCGTCACCACAGAGCCATGTCTCACATAGTCCAATGATGTCTAAGTCATGCCCTGTTATATGATCTGTTATTGAGGTGACTTTATTTCTCAATGACTGAGCATTGAAAAATGCACAGCGTAGTTTGGTGGTAGCTGTTTCCGTGCCTTTTCCCATCTGTTTGTTGACACCAGCTCGGCAGCCACGTCTGGATGGTACGTTGCCGGCCACTCCTGCCTGGCACAGTGTCTTCCACAGGTGATGACAGATTAGATCCGTGCGCTCAGTACGTAATGCTCGCAGCGACTCTGGACTGTACACCCAAATGACTGCAATATACGTACCCCAAAGTTGTACGCTTTGACGAAATATTTGCAGTTAAAATCACCAGAACCACGATATATGTGCGGTCCAAAAGCATATCAGTGGTTTCCCTACACACTCATGTACCTCATCACATAAATGTGACTATTTTGGTGTGAGATAACACTGCAAACCGAGATGGAAGTGGAGCAGTGAGAGTAGTGCAGCCACACGGCGCAACAACTGGTCATATCATCTTCATCCACTACAAGTCGAGAATTGCGACAGCAATTCGCGGCTTGTAGTGGATAAAGATGACAATGGTAAATTCAGGCCTGAAAGGGTTAAAACAATAATATACTACATGTCGGCTGCAAGGACCCCACTATCGATTTTGAGCAAATCCGTGTCTCGAGGGCATAAAAATCTGGAAGTATAGGAGAAGTTTTCCTACCTTACAATTAACGTCTATCATCTGCTCCCACTCATCTTCGTGTACATTTTTCATTAATGTGTAGTAAAATACACCCGCGTTGTTGACAACAATATCTACTGGTCCTAACTCAGACTCTGTCTTCTTCACCATCTCCTTCACCTAAACAGTATTAGAAATGCACATAATTAATCAAATACACTCTTTATTCCCGTATAAAATATTTTAAAGGTGATCTATCACCCCTTAAATGGTATGAATAATTATGTCCTTATAAGGGGTGATTGGCTATCATGTGACCATCTCAGAGGGTCACATGATAGCCAATCATGCCCATATATGGCCAATCACCCCATATTAGAAAACACTTGTGCCCCATCTTGTGGCAACTTTGATTTATTTGTCACAAATGTATTCATACTATATAAGGGGTGATAGATCACCTTTAACGCCAGCCTATCTAGCGCAGTCTACAGTTAGTCTGCAACAATTAACCAAATCGCCTGTCTACATAAGAAGAACATTGCTGGTGTTATTTTCTTCAGCAAATGTTATGTTATTTATATTATATATAAGACAACTGTTTCCATTAGTACAGTTAATTCATCATGTGTGTTTTTACGAGACCCCTATCACCTTCTAGTTTGTTATGATCTAAACATGCTAAAAGACACTATAATGATATCATTTTCAAGGCAATCAACAATCCAAATGCAGTCAACGTCTCGTAATTGCTGGCTATGTCGATTACTTTTATACAAAGTCGTGTAGTACACCAGCATACTGATTAAAATTAATTGCACAATTTGCTAAATTATTAAAAAAATACATTACACTCGCAAAAATACTTTGGGGAGCATCAGCGACCGGGAGGTGGTGTGCTCGACCTCAGATTGCCCAGGCTCGAATTTCGAATCTTGTGTCTGGAGGGCAGTGTCATCTTATTCATTCATTCATTCATTCATTCATTCATTCATTCATTCATTCATATAACGTATATAATGACAAATATGTTAAAAAACAATACTTATGTTTATGTATTTATTTTTAATTCCAAATGACATTGGAAATTATATCGTGAAGTTAAGAGCTACATAAATTATAAAATATAGGATATGCGTCAGGAAATATAGTACTACGAGTTTTTAATGGACAATCCAAGTATTTCTTATGTTTATGATATATGGGTCTTATTTAGCTGTAATATAAAGTTACAAGATGTCACGTCAGACACGAGACCATAAAGACTACTTAGTAAATCAAATATACTATTAAAACGCATTCAGCAATTAAGTTTATGATACTTGTTACGAGGTCATATGGAATAAACCTGCAATAAAATAAAATATGGAATAAACCTACTGCTACAGCACTACTGCTAAACCATTTTCAAACAATTATTGTGAATATAGTTTAGCATACTCCACATACTGACCTCTTGTCTATTAGTTACATCACATTTGATGGCTAAAGCTGTACCTCCTGTTTTCTCAATGTCCGTTTTCACTTCTGATAGCTTATCTTCTCTTCTAGCTGCCATGGCAACCGCTGCTCCAGCGGCAGCCAGCTGTTTAGCCACAGCCAGTCCTATACCACTAGATGCCCCTGTTATGATAGCCACTCGGCCTGCTAGAGCATTCATATCTGAAATAATGCACATGTCAAGACGAACATTTTAATGCCAAATAAATGTGAAAACTATCATATGAGCCGTATTGCATGCATTACAGCATTATAAATTCATTTTTTTACTCTCTAGAAAGTGTGTCTCGCTGCCGCGCGCCGCAACTTTAAGTGGGTTAATCATGTCAATTGGGTCGAAATATATTATTCTTAAGATAACTCTCCAGAAGCTGTCTAAAAGCTCTGTGCAGAATGCTTCTTAGTCATAGCGAGCAAAAATAATCCCCCCCGACCATGATGACAGGGTTTGCCTATGATCATAAAAATGTAAATACATAATTAAATACATGATAAGAACCTTACCTCTTGTTGCTGAACTTTCAGCGAATATTTTTTTGGTCATTTGAAGCTGGGATTTACAATACAATTCCCATCTTCAAATGGCGCAAAATAATTATATCTATGAAAAACAGACAGGATGACATTTCGGACGATATTAACACGTAACATACCCGTCAGTTCAGAGTGTGGCAGCATGACTCTCTCTCTCTCTTGTAAAGACGAGATAATTGTATCCAACTTTAAGCAGTCCTAGTCATATGCCTATAGTATATCATCAGTCCAACATCGGGTCAATGTGTCATGTGTCATGTTTTGCGCATAAGCCTAAATATCTGAATATAGGGACTTCTAACGTTAGATGGCCGTGAATCGGGGTATCTCGAAAACCCCCTCGACCCCCTCAACCCCCTCACCCCTCGACTCACGACCCTCGATCCACGACCCTCGACCCTCGACTTATTTTTAAAAAGTTTTTGTTTGTTTATATAATTATAACTTTTGTATAATAATACCATTCGGGAAACTTATATAGGCCTACTGTGATGCTAACCTGGCTATCAAGTGATGTTGGCTGACCGGCTGCTACGCTAGTCCAGCATTCACCCGACGTTGGTTTAATGTCTCTTGTTTAGCCTACTGGGTGGCCATGGATTGGCGCGATAATACACAATAAAACTATAGTTTTATGAATACACATGTATAGATCTACAGCTGGCCAAACACATTTTATTGTTGGGTCACTGTTTACGACGCTTGCCTAACTTTAACCCAAGCATGGGATTGAATGCCTCTTGTTTTTTGGTGCGTAAAAAAACACTTTTGCCAGTCATATCACCCGCATATCATTCTTCAGCTTCATTCAGTCACGCGCATTGGCACCACCCTGCCCAGTCAGGTCAGACCGTCAGACTAACCTTAAAAACAGGTGTGTGTCAGGCCTGTACGAAATGGAGGGGGTGCGAGCATCATGAATATTCATTATGACGTCACCGGTTTACTGACTGTGGTATGGAGGTCACACTCAGGTCAGATTGTCTGGCCTGCAGGAGTTGGGCAGGGAAGAGGGGGGTTCTGAACTCATAGCACATATACGTGATATCAAGGATAGCAGACAACTGGATAGATGAAGATGATTGGCACCTGCATCGCAAGTGGTGTGCCAGCGTTACTGAGGTTGGGCCAGCATGAATCCAACATTGGTTCAATGCTTCGTGCTTGCTGTGCTAGCTATCATTGGACTGGAACAATGTTGGGCCAGCGCTAATGTAGGACAGTGGGGGGACTCTGATGGCAGTCTATACGCGCGCCTAATCAAGTGCCAGCATATTTATATTGCTATCGTGCCTCTCCTCAAAATATACATGAGGCGTTCAGCTAATGTCGTCGCAGACGGTGAGCCAACATTGACCTGATATTGTATCCCGAATTTTATAAATAGACTAACAAAAAAAAAATTAAAGTCGAGGGTCGTGGGGGTTTTCGAGATATCCCGTGAATCGTAATTATAACATTTTAATACAATCAGTGTATTCAAAATAGTCAAAAATGATGTATTACATAAGACTCTATCGACAATTTAAAATTCAAGATGGCCGACGGCGGCCATTTTGAATTTATGCAAATAAACATATAGAGGAGAAAAATAAAACATCGCCCCTACATAAGATCTTGTTCTGCGTGTTATGGTAGCAGGTTAGACGACATGTGTGCAACATTTCAGGACTCTTTCCAGATTTGCACATACCCTTTGTAAAGGAGCCTTATAGGGCTAGGTAATGTATACCAAGTCCCCTTATAAGGCCTGGTGAAAACTAGTAGGGCCTACAATAAATATGGTCTATCCTAATCATGTTAATAGGACCAGTCACCATGCTCATATTAGGAACACTTACCTCTATATGCAGTGTAGAAATAAGTAATATCATTATACCGCACATCAGAAGTAGATAAGACTATTTGCGTACATGTATGTAATATATAGTGCCTATGCCAATAGTAACTTAGTCCTAAGTTTGTTTCCCACAATATTCTAATATCAAGGTTTGCATACAGTTATTCACCAGTATTCATGTAGGTCCACTGTACTGTCGATTCAGAGTCCAATGTCACAACAGAGTAACGTTAGCCCATCAGACACTGCATTCATGTGTGTAGCCCACTGTTACTGTAGTTATATTGGTGTATGGCACCAGATAGAGTGTACGTTGTAGCGCTATTGATCGTCTGGGCTCAGTGACAGTCTCTGGTGTTAATATTGAGGATAGTAGGCCTACAGCAGCAGACAAAAAAGGGTCATATTTAAGAAGTCACCTAAACCGGCGGTACAACATTTGTCCACATGTCAAGAATTGTTCGTTCTCAGCGGTCTCTAGATACAGAATCTGGTTGATGACATTGCCGGAAATGGGGGCGGGCTGAGAATTTGACACTTTTGTACACCTAGGCCTACCCGATATTTAGATAAAATAGTCTCTAAAATACAATTTTCGCGTCATTCTCACTCTATTATAATGTTGGGCCATTTAAATGAAATATTGTTGGATTTTGTTTTTTCTATTGATCAGGTCATATATTTGTGGAGATAAAATAGTAACAAATAGTATAATTTTGCACTAGCATCCTACCTCTAAAAGCTATTTTGGATTTTGTAAATATGTCGCAAAATGCAATTTTTCAAAATTTTAATTTAAAAAAAAATTGCACATAGTTTATGACAACAGTTTCGTTTCTGCACGAAAGTATCTATGAGCGGTACCATTTGGTTCAGGTACATCCCTTAAAGGGACTGGCCCAGGTTAAAATCATCAAAAAATCGGTGATTTTATCTCGGGTTCTTAATATGACCATATGATGTAAGCATGTACATAGACTAGAACTGCAAATTTTTATAATTTTTGTGCTGCGCATTCACCAGTTAGGCTAGATATAGAGACGAAATTCCTGATTTGTAATTATTGACAACCATGTCAAAAATAAGAAATGCGGGAATTTCGTCTCTATATCTAGTCTAACTGGTAAGTGCGCAGCACAAAAATTATAAAAATTTGCAGTTCTAGTCTATGTACATGTTTACATCATATGGTCATATTAAGAACCCGAAATAAAATCACCGATTTTTTGATGATTTTAGCCTGGGCCAGTCCCTTTAAGTCAGAAATAAAGTAATTGATCATTATGGCCAATTTCAAAATGGCCGCCGGAAATCCATGTTTTTTCCTGAAATGTAGGCCTATTATCAAACATTTTCTTACATTTCACATCACAATCGCTTCCGCCTGTCCCTCTCCAACTTGACCTACAATAGAAAGCACGTCACCCCATAGCCCAAGTCACCAAATTAGTGGGAACACACTGAAGGTTGGGACCGACTCGCGGGGCCGAGTGAGCTGCAGTCCAGAGGTAGAACCCTCTGAGATGGTCGTTTGATGGGCACTAACGACTCTGTCTTCCGGTAATGCTGTGTAGGCCTACTCACTGAGTAGGGGACCTCCAACAGCAATCTATCTACCTCCATACCCTCAAAACTCTCCCGAATCCTATATCAGTCAAAGCACCATCTAAAAATTGCGATTAGTAAACTCCATTCCCTCATTATTCTCGAACCCTACACTATATCTATAGACCCCATAACTTAAAGAATCATTCAGCTTCAAAACGCGCATGCCTGGGACTGTCAAGTGTAGGCCAGCAGTAGCCTATTGAGTACACATTGACGGCATTAATATAGCCACTGAACTGATTACAAGATACTACTCAAACGAGACATTGATCCAATGCTGTTTTAATGTTAGGCCAACGTCTGCAACGCTGGCCCAACATTGAACCAGCATTAGATAAATGTACAATGTTTGAGAGAAAGTCCTCCTGCCCAGCAAACGCAAGACATTTGTATGACATTTATGCAATGTCGGCCCAACGTCTTCGACGTTGGTCCAACATCGTACAAAGTCATACAAATGTGTTGTGCTCACAGGGAGTAGGTACACGCATGGTGTCAACCTGTTTCGAAATACCCACAGTAATACAGTCAGTTTGTTTGCAAAGCAAGGCCCAGCTAAGATCCAGGACAAAGGGCTTTGAAATTCTATGGAATTGTTACTCATAGATGTCGCTCAAGTATATGTGAACTTGCTGTGATTTGAGAACTTGCTCTTAATGAGGCTTTGGGTATGAAACGCATATTTAGTTTGATTATGGAATAGGGCCTTGGCTTACCCACGGGCACTATTGCCTTCTGGGGGACCCTTGTCCCGCGAATTTTGACAGTTGACTACACCTTTAAAACACGAGATCACGTACCCCATCCAAACTGAGTCACCATTGTTTGATGGGAACACACACACTGTTGTAAAAACCCAATGTTACTTATTAACTTTTGTAATGAACTCTTATATATTTGTAGAATATGTGTAATTGCCGTGTGAACAAATACTGGTCCTATATTCCCCTATTATCACTCATGCTAAACAGTTTAGCAATACTAATATTACTAAAATAGGCCCATTCAACGTATCTAGGCCTATTGTATATATCTAGAACAAATACCACGTGTAAATGGTGGGGCCATAGGTCAAAGTTTTGATTACTCATATTGGATATCGGCTACATGTTTGCAATACACTATTTGCACGAGTTTGCGCGTGAACATTAGTTAGAGCAAAACAGTTCAGCTTTGGTCACTGTGTGGCGTGTTGTTATTGAAAAGGGTGTTTAGACCGTATCTTTCATGCACGTAAATGACTGGGCTAATTAGTCAGACAAATAGGCTCATCGCCGTAACGTTATATAATGTTGTAATATTTTTAGTTGCCATCATTTAGATAGGAGCCTTTAACCCTTACAGAGCTGAAATATTTTTGTATAAACCATGGAGACCGAGAGATTTTTTAAATTCGAAATAATCATTCAAGTCTTCATTTGAATACCTATGATATGGGTCTACCGCAATTATAAATAGTTTTCCTCAATGCCTCCAGCTGTTGGAAGTTTGTTTCTGTGTTATACAGAGTTCACTGGTGCGGCCAAATTGTTCGATCGATGCTTACATCAGCCTTCTTCTCAGGGCCACACTAGCACAGCTAGGTGGCCCTGATACATTGCTTTGAAATTCTCTTCTGTAATTGCTGCGTTCTGATAGGGCCTCAAAGTCTGGTGTACCGTGACCCACACCTGACCCTGAAACTATGTTCGAGGATTCCATGCACCTATGAGAGAAAAGTTAATATAATTATGTCTCCCCTATACTGGGCTAAGGTTGTCATTATATGCCTAGTATTGATATGACTAGTACATGCGATCAACCTGTGTTGTATTATAGTTGGTCCATCCTATACAATGACGGCCCAGCATGAAAGCAACATTGGATGTGCGTCTTTTACTTGTGTTGTTGTAAACTTACGTTTGTGTAAGACAAAGGTACCAGCAGGCCCAACATTAAGGAAATGGTGTAGACCTATCCTGTTTACGCTGGAGGATTGATAATGCTGGATAAATTCAATAAAATTGATGTATGCCAATTGTCTACGACGCTGGCTCAACATAAAATCAACATTGACCATGTGGTTTAGAATGTCAAGGACACCATTTTCGTCAGATATTGTCTTATTGGCCAGATACAAAATCAGGTCAAACGCATGAATACGTCTACAGAACACATTTTACATGGATCTGATGAATGAATGAATGAATGAATGAATGAATGAATGAATGAATGAATATAAATTTGCATCTGGTGGAGTCAGAGGCTTATTATATAGGCCCCCCTATGTACACTTCACACTTCGTCTCGGGAATTCTGTGAAACGCAGTGACGTCAATCGGTGAAAACAAGGTTATGTAACACCCCCTCCCCCATACTTTATTCTGTGAACACAGTGACGTCACTCGGTGAAAACAAGGTTATATAAAAACCCTCCCCCATACTTCATTGTATTAGCCAGCTCGGTGAAAACAAAGGAGGTCGAGGTCATTAAGTTTCTCAGAATTTAAGTATCAAATATATTGCATTGAGAAAACCACAGCAACTGTGATAAACACAACCACACTAATACTATAGGCCTACTGATTTTCGTGTAATATTAATATGTGATGTTACGTTGCTAATAAACTCAGATGCAATTAGTGGGACATTAAAGGTCCACGGTGTTTTTTATTTCCAACATATAATTTGGTAAGGTGCATATAAACTCTTGTGAAGTGATTAAAAAAAAGAAAATATAGTCACGACTTCGGGTTACCTTTTCTCGCGACATTGCCAAGAGTTTACAGTAAACTACACAAACACTATTCACTGACTGAACTTTGTATTCGCTCTTTTACCAGCAGACACAAGACGTTGAATTAATATTGGTTCAGCGTGGATCCAACATCGTAGATGGAGTACCAACGTTAAACCCAAATTGATTCGACAATCACATTTTTTGCCTGCTGGGCTGCTGTTAGGAAATCCAAATGATTAATTAACCGCGGTTATAGTAGTTTTTAATCTGTTTTAATAGTCGTTTATATGACAGTTATTGGAAAACGAAATGAGTGTTTAAACATCAGGATTTGCAAATATTTTGCCCTAAATTACACAAATAGATATATGGGTAGTTTACACCCACTTGAAGTTGTGGGTAGCGGTAGCAGACATACATCTCCAAGTGGGTGAAAATTAGAATCATTTAATTTCGGGTTTTAAGGTGTAAGATATGCTGAGAAATGTTCAGGTGTCGCTAACATTATCACATTATTTATCGAAATATAGATAGATATATGTTCTAAATATGAGCACAGGTCTTCATATTGAAGTCAACATCATTAGATAACAATCGCATAGACAATTGGTATTCTTTATTCTGATGCCGCATAGGTCTACGATAAAGATTCTTGTGTCTGTAAAATTATGTTTTGCCGTTTAGTTCCCTGTTGATAAGCCGCATAGGCCTGAGTCGTGCGAATTCGATGATAAATGATACCATAATATTACTTTACAAAATGTTTAAGCATGTATACATACAAGCATTGGTGTATTTAACCCTTTAACCGCCAAATTATTCGAACTGAATTTTCACCCACTTGAAGTTGTGTCTCGCTGATGCGATCCACAACTTCAAGTGAGTGAAAATTATTCAGATTTGACAAAATAGAGGTCGACTGTTTTCAAATATTGCTGATTGATGTCACATTTTATCATTAGCATGGTTAAACGGTGGTATTTAATGTGCTAATAAAAAATGAAAACCCGCGGCACCGGCGGTTAAAGGGTTAAACAAGTACGAGTCTACGCCCTTCTAATAAATATATACATGTATATAATTTATTAAAACTAAACGACTTTTTGCAGGTGATGTATTTGCGAATCAAGACAATGAAGATTATATGGCTGATAACCTACAAGTTAACTACAAGGTAGTTGACAATTTTGATGGCAGCAAGGTTGAAATCACGTTTAGTAATAAAGGCGAGCAAATTATGGGGGATGTGAACTGGGAAATCTATATATAAATAATTTGATTCAAAAAGAACAAGCTGGTTATAAAAAATGTTATTCTACAACAGATAAAGTAATCAAATTGCAGTCAGTAATACAAAACTACCTGAGTAAGAAGAAGGGGTGTTATTATATTTTACTTGTAGACTTTACGAAAGCTTTTGACAGTATTCCGCATTCACACCTGTGGTATAAACTTATTAAAAGAGGAATGCACGGCAGAATGTTTCAGGTGATTAGAAGTATGTATACAAACTTGAAGTCATGTGCTAGAACGCCAGAATGATTAACTAAATATTTTTCATGTGAAATGGGTACCAGACAAGGATATATCACCAGTGCGGCATTGTTTGCGTTTTATATAGGTGAATTAGTAGATCTGCTACATACAGAAGACTGTAACGGAGTATATAAATGAAGATTTATTAATCAGAAAATGTTGTTATATGCCGACGATATCAGTGTCGGTAGCGATACAGTTGGTCGGCTACAACAATAATGTTTTATTTACATACTGTAAAATGTGGCATCTTCTAGTCAATATGATAAAAACTAAACTTGTTATATTCAGAAGAGGAGGATTGTAAAAAATTGTTCCTAGTTATAAATACTTAGATATCGTTTTCTCTTCATCTTTGAAGTGGTATTTAACAACTAATGACTTGTGTAGCCGCGCAAATAAAGCTTTGTACAGTTTATATAAATATACATACAGGTTTGGGAAACTACCAATACACGTTTCCTTAACACTATTTGACAAAATTGTGCTGCCAATATCACTTTATGGATAAGAGATATGGGGTCATAGCGATTGTGAAGCTGTCGAGCGTGTTCATTAAAAAAATTGTAAACGTTTGCTGGGTGTTGGAAGCTCAAAATCAGATGTTGCTGTACTCGGTGAATTAGGACGTAGTCCACTTGCCATACATTATACAATGAGGTGAGTCAAATACTGGTTAAAGTTGTTGAAGCTTCCTGATCATAGAATGCCAAAAAGTTTGTTATATGTTGAAACATTTAGAAGAAAATATGAGGAAAACATGGGCAAATGATGTGAAACTTTTATTACAGACGTTCGGATTTAATTTTGTTTGGATGCAGCAAGGGGTGGGAGATGAATCCGTTTTTCTAGAGGTTAACAAATTTTTACTTTGAAAAATGGACACATCACAAAGGTAATAGCAGTAAACTAGCAATATATCACACTTTTACATCTGAATTGGAACCCGAAAGATATCTACTAATGTCAAATTGTAATTGCATATCGAGTCTAGCTCGTTTCAGATAAATTAGCTATTGAAGAAGGTAGACACAACACTATTAACTTAGAAAATAGGCTATGTAAATTTTGTGATAGTATACAGGTATATGTTATGGAAGATGATAATTTAACTTTATCCTAATATGGCCATTGTTTAATGAGTTAAGAGATAATTATCTTAGAAATGTAATTACTTACTATACTTCAATAACTTTTTAGAAATTATGTGTTCCAACGCTATTTCAGTTTTAATAAATATATCCTTGTTTGTTAAACATGGCATGCAAAAGGGACGCGAATGGCGAAATATGTATTATCTGTTGTACACTTTAGAATGTGTTATTTTATTTGTACTTTGGGCTAAGGCCTTGCATACGAAATAAACAACACTACATTACATATTATTGTGCATATCAACATGGTCAATGTATTATTGACAGAATATTTCATTTATAAATAAACACATATTCTACCAAACGTATGCGTATTACATACAGATCTACATTGATTTGCAAATATGAACAAAGCAAAAAAATAATATGTCTACCGACAATGCGTAAATGAAGAAATACAAGCAGAAATTTATAGGCTTCCATTGACTGGAATTGATAGACAAGAGGGCGATAAGATAAACTATCAACATGATGCCTGATATATTCGCTAAAATACACTTGCATGTTATCATACCTGCTGTAGAATGCCGGCTCCAACTGTATCATTGTGTTTTTTCAAAGATGTGTACATTATTAAAAATGCCAAAATGTAAATGAATATAGATGCATTACCCACAATAAATATCATTACATGCAGCACATTAAAATTGAATTGCATGTCACACCATCCTATTGAGTAAAGTTTGTCAAAAATTGGTCGGCTTTGCCGCTGAAATGATAAAATGATATATATCAGATATGTTATTGTAGCAAAACCCCAGAGGCCGCCTGATGCTGGGGGTATCCACTTAAACCAAGTACACTGATATCTAAAAGGGTACATGATTTTTAGATTGTTAGACTGGATCTAAATAAAGTAATTGTTTGAACTGAAATGAAAAGACAAGCATTTAATATAATGCACGATATGCTGCTTTTAAAATATAACAGGTTCACTTTAGCTATGTCAAATACAGAGAGTGATGCTAGATATATGGAAATTGACATGATATCCACTAATTGATTCATCAGCATAATCGAATAATGTTTTTTGTTTGCTCCAATCTTGACGCTCAATCGTAATTGTACAATCTGTTTTAACAACAAAATTAAAGAAATACACAGCGGAAAGTAAGATAAACAATAAAAAGCAAACTTTGTACCAAATGTCTGAAGAATGCCATAACATACCACGTATGTTTCTGATGATAAACATTCAGTATACTTTGAAAGCATGCAACATAACTGATAGTCTGTTACTTTTATCACAAGGTGAGAATCAACATCATGATCTATCTGAAAAGTCAATTCAGGAATATAGTATATCAATTGTAAGTCAATAAAGGCCAAATTATTAGCTATTTTCATCGCAATATTTTTAACATTATTTCCAAATAAAAATAATATGGTGAGGTGTTTTAGGGGTAAGAAAAGTCTATTCTTTAAACTGTGTAGAAAATTGAACAATAAATCTAAGAAAACGGCTTTACGAAATGCATGGTATTTTAAAAAATGAATATTTGTCAGTAGATTTTTGCTGAGATCAGCAATAATAATAACGAAATGCGATATGTTGCCATGCTCATTCGTTATATTGCTGAGTTTACAATTCGATATGTTTAAAAAGAGTAAGCCTACCATTTTTAGCTCGTCTGTTTTCAACACGTCATGAGTACCCTTGATGATTGAGGCTTTACTGTACATTACTCCACCACTCCGTAATATCTGATCATCAGTATCGTTTGCGTAACTGTAACATGTGATTACATAACCTGTACATTCACAATTAGCAGGACATGTATGACAACCCAGCTCGTCATCCATTGAATAAAAACAATCAACATGGTTGTCACATATATGTTCTGTCGATATACACCTCTTCTCTCCACGACATTTTAAATACCCGGGACAATTATATTGCGAGCAGAAGAGTTCATCTTTTCCAAGTCTACACTCGGGTGTGTTATCACACACAAAAGAAAGTCGAATGCAAACATTGTCTCTACATTTAAACATACCGCGGCAAACAACAAGACCACACACAGCTCGACATCGTGGCGTGTGGCATCGTCGCTTGCTATGGGTTTTGAACAGACAAATATCTTGGATTTTAGTATTTAACATCTGCTGTGTTTCTTGAAATTTCGCGTCGATTATAACTTTACTGCTTATACGCTCCGCACATTTTTTAATCGGTTGATATTTCCTTTCATAAAAAAACAGATTAATCAAGTCTAAAGATGAATAGACGCCTGTTTGTACCGATGATACACTGAATAGCCTATTGGCTATAGAAATGTGCACCTTATGGGAGTATACCATACAAACGTCTTCTTCGTGCACAAATGTATCATTTAAATATAAACCATCACAAATCGAATGTACATATATTTGTCTCGTAATATCCATGTCACAATCACTACGTGGCAGGCAAGGGACGTTTACAAACTGGTTTTCTGATGTGGTAGGCCTACTTACATTATAAATACACGTGTCTTCATCACTGTTGTCAGAACAATCAGCGACGTGATCACACTTATAAAAAAGCAATATGCAAGATTGATCACGACATTCAAAATGATCTTTCTGACATGTGACTATATAACTTTCAGCAGGTTTCTCACATATTATACCTGATACCTTATTCTTTTCAGAACAAGGCCTGCACTTCATGCCAAAGTCAGGAAAGTATTTTTCAGATGCATATCTAGTGCCTCTATTTGTATGTTCCACAATAGCACATGTGCGTTCAAAATCTACAAAATATATCATGCTGTCTCTATCATGAGACGCTGCTAAATTAACCAAATAGAGATGATCTGGTAACATAGATGCCACGTGAGACTGGTCAAGCCGCCTTCCAAAAAGCATGTCATGAATAGTAGTAGCTGGCATATTTGAAATTAAATCGATAAAGTTTGTTTTCATAGAAACGTGTGGCGTGGAAATAAATGTGAGGGAAAGGTGTCGCATTGCCAGTAATATATGCTTCTTTAAGAGTCTGTCTTTGTCTGTTACTTTAAAACGATCATATACATTGACAGTGAATAGTGAAGCATCGTGCAAAGAATATACACTCTGACTATCATAGTTAGATATTGCACGGTCACCGCTGTCGAACACCACCAAACACTTTTCTGTATTTCGTAGCAATAACCAGTCATCATTACATTTCACTTTCCATCTGTGTGCAGGTATTGGTGTATAAACTGCTCTTTCGACGGGTTGACAGAAATATGCTGCATGGAATTTTTCGTCACAAGGAATCGTCATCCAAGGATATTCTCCTAGAATGGCGTCCATTATTGAAGCAGTACAATTAAGAGATTTTAAATATAACGGTTGCGTTTGAATTTCGTTACGTTGTATAAGTTGTGGCATTCTCACATAATCGCCTTTTGTAAATACATGTGATGTACGCTTGACAACATAAACCTTCGCGGGGTCATACCATAAAGTCTCCAGAAGAGGTTTTCCATCTGCCCAATGAGTAAAATTCCCCTATAATGTGAAGAAAATAAAACATTGTTAGATACATAGGCCGGGTGAGTACGCCTAAAAAGAGCATGGTCCTAGTATGAGCAGCCATATTTCTTATACTAGATATCTCCAGTCGGCAGTACTGTTGATGTCAGTTAACAGTAAACCGAACATAATTTAAAAAAAACAATGGTAGGGCCTATGTTATTTTGAATAGAATAACATTTTACAAAAGGCACGCCAAATAAATGATGATAAAAAGCAAATTATCTTGTATGGTAAAAGTGATGAAAATTATGAACATCACAGACTTTAACTAATTCGGTTAAGCGACGCAAGCCCTGCTGCTTATACATAACTTGACACAAACCTTCTTGTTTTTTTGATAATCCTAGAAACAACAATTCACGAAAATCCTCTCCCATACTGTAGTGAAACGCTATCTAGGGTTACCATCGTGTCAAGCTGTAGCAAAGTCTTATTGAGTGACTCACAGTGTGCCTGAGCTTCTTCCCAAGACGATTCTCTGTCGAAAAAGAAAATGTATTTTAAAAATTAAACATATCTATGCGCAATATATAGCTGTATAAAACTACCTTACACAGCCCTCGAAAAATATGGATCCACCCCGACTATGAACTTGATGAACTGTGCTTGTGATACTTCCCGTGAGAAAATCGCACAAGCTGTAGCCTTAGATAATTTCAATTACTGTCAAAGCCATATCAGAAGCGTTCTTGGTTGCAGCAAGGGTGTTCTACAAAAAATGTTAAAACAATATACAGACAAACGGGATATCTTAACGAGAAGCCTGGCAGAGGGGACCCCGTGACACAATTGCTCACAGAGATCAGCTATCATACAGCGGTTTGAAGACCAAGAGATCCAGGTTATTCAGCAGCCAACAAGTGGTCCATATATGAATCCTATAGAGTCTGTTTGGGCTCATGTGATGAGAGAACTCAGTCACAACCCTCCAACAACTTTACGAGAGCTATGAATGAGTGTCCATGAGATCTGGAATTCCCGGAATCGACTATATGACGGTATGACCCGTCGCGTCGTTGCCTCAATGAGAACAAGATAATATTCAACCAAATATTAAATGCTCAGTAAATTATCTGATTCACAGTCAAATTTAAGAATAATTTAGACATTTTTGACAGTGCAGCAGTAAAAAAATACATTAAAAGAATAGTGATTACTTATAACGTGGATGATAGAAAAAGTGTCAAAAACGTCTTGTTGCTATTTTTTAGTCATTTTTTACTGAGGAGGATAGTTTGAGAGTTTCACAGAAATTATTATTGCTAGATTTTCACCATAATGCAATTCCCACGGAATTTTCTAAAAAATGATTAAAATATCCTGTTTTTACTACCATTTTTTGCTGACCTATTTTTGAAAAAAATTTGATATTTTCCCTAGATTTTCTTGCACAATCATGTTAACGGGGACTACTAACATACAGTTGCCAAATTTCAGTCGAATAGATTCATAATTCACAGAGTAAATAAAGATGATCACAGGCCATTTGCATCACCAGTATGCATAATGCGTGTGGTGGAGTCATATTTTTCTAAGGCGGTGTATTATTGGGTCATAACCCTCAATATATAACCCTAAATATTGGGTCTTTTTTAAAACACCATAATTCAGACTCATTTAAAAAGGACTTCCGGGATAGAATCTTTAGGGTTGGTGATCGGTGATGGAGGTGGTGCCAAATGGTAGTTCCCTTCTTTTATTTTTATTCAATTCTAGCTAAAAGACGGGAATATTGGGGTATGTAAAATTCCCAATAATTATCATTGGGGTAGCTAAAATACCCAATAATACAGTGTTTTAAATATATATATAAAACTACGTTATTATCGGGTCTTTCTTTTGTTTTATAACTCACTACTGGGTCTTTTAGGAACACAATAATTTAGTCACATTTAAAACGGACTTTTTTTAAAAAGGGAATATTTACAGTCAGTGGTCGGGGATGAAGGGTGGCGCCACCAATCTATACTTTCCCGTCTTTTAGTTAGGTTTTCATCTTAACTAAACGACGGATATTATTGGGTCATAATGGTCATTGAAAAAGACCCAATAATACAGTGTAAGACCCAATAAGAAACTTGATCCTAGTATATACATGTTAAATACTAGGAACTACCGATCGTCAAAGAAGTGATATAATCCCAAGTCATAGTCGTTTGTGTTTATTGGCGAATACGGAATGTCAATAGTTAATTTCATTAAACAAACGTTGACACAGTCAGTTTCTGGTGCAATTATTCTAATGCGAAACCCCCTATGAGAGTAGCCTGTGAAAATGTCATGACCAACTTGTGTTGTGTACTCCATGATGTCGTTATCACCTGTGTTCCTCACGTAAACGGTATATTTGAAACTCCTGCAATCTTCAGGACACGACTTATAGTCCAAAAAAACATTATGCCCAGTATCTCCATTCATTGCATAAATAAAGTTATGGTAATTATTATGATTATTGGCCTTTTTCATCTGATGTAAAAATATAGATCATCTTCAGACAACTGGTGGAAATTGTAGGGATGTCATTAACCACAACCTGCGTATATTTATCTTGGATTTTCCCACATGCTGGCATACGAATGAGAACAGCCATCTGCTTTAAGGGATCATCCTGATCGCAAAGCAACCGTAATTTTATTTTGGCAGCATTCAAAAAATCATATGAGTGGTTTTGCGCCATGGTATAAAGTGCAGTGGAGACTTTGATTAAGCCAAAGGGCCAGTTTTCTGTAGACATTGCACTCAAACGTTCGCTTAAGATGAATACTACAAGCTTCCAACGTATTAAGTGTTGTTATTTCTAAGCTGGCCGCTGTAAGAGAAGGTGGACCAAGATGAATAGTACATGATCGCTGGGTGTCCATATGCACTGGAGGGCGGACTACATAGTAACAATTAGGGCGAGATCCCATTCTCACAAAAACATCATGTTTGTAAACTAAATGCGAATGGTAACGTTCCGAGTAGAAAGTTTGACATTGAGAGGATGTCACACGGGCCACAAACTGTCCTCGAGAATATCCATAGAACCAAACTAGTGTAATTTTAATCACATCATATTCAGAGGAAATGGCAAAATCTTCCAAATCTTCACAAAACTGTATTCCTTTGTCACCGGAATAAAACTCAATAGTGATTCCGCCATATTGACACCTCGAAGATGACTTGTCAGTTATTGTGCTGGGTCCGAGGAAAGAAAAATTCACAGTTAATTTTACAAATTCCATAGCCGATTTTGTCTTAAGGAAGTTTGAGCAAACCACGTTTCTGCGATCAGAAGCAGTCTTTACAAAATATATCTGATCACGACCATAGCATCTACGAACACTACCTGATACACTGGCTAGACGTATTTTGATGTCTGTATTGGTAGTGTATGGTAATAACATTTCCACAAATGCCCAATATGCTGATGTTGTGACCTGGATGTCAGTTGATGAGTTTGTATTGTTAAGCTCCATTACAGTGATTGAAAGGCGTCCAGGGCCATCTTTTACAAGGAGACTGCCATACACCGGACCAGTAGATATTACATGCAAACGTACTTGTTGAGAATGATATACCATAACATAATATTGCATTGATTTTCCACTGTCTCCAATAATTGTCATTCCACCAGCCAAGAGAAATGACATCTGGACGTATGAAAAATATTTTATCCAGTTTTGTTCTGAGCTGCTATAGAAAATTGATAGTTCATAATACATATAGCGTTTGATTACCAGACGTAAGTATGAAGTGTCAGATGGTATGGTCATTTTCCATAGTACACGTCTGCCACAATAGCTATCGCTTGTGTATTCTTTATACAAAACCAGTAATCCATGCTGGCCACATAAATAATATCTTGATATTTTAAAATTGAATTTCAATAAATCGTACAAAGTGCCCTGTTATAACTCCTATAAACATTACGGTATCTGATGATACCATCTGAATATCTTTCGTGGAAATGGCACCACAATAGTTTTGACCGTCTCCTTTCTCTGATATTGTATTTCTTTTCAAAAGACAATGAAATATGTGTTTTCTGGAGCAAACCAACTGGTTGCCATAACTATGCAATAGCGATGATGAATGTTGATGTTTAACGCATATAATAATATCTTGTAATACAAGCTTGAGCTGCATGCGGTGATGTCTAACAACACTTGTGATATACTCACCACCTAAGCCAGGAAACAGAAATATAGAAAATACGTGTACCCGTGTTAAAGTCATGATTAGAGCCAGTAGTGTGTCGGTCATTAAAGTAACAAACAAAGCGAAGTTATGTTCCGACCATGGCAAATCTTTCAATTTGACAATTAAACATAATATGCAGCACTAGACTTGAGTGGATCAAGTCGTATGCTAAGTGAAATGAATAATCGACAGTAAACTTATTATATCAGATTCTTGTTTTTTTAAACTTTGTTATTTATTATTTTGCGATACTCGGTATTATTAAAAGAATCAGCTACATAATGTAATATTGAACTTGAATTCAGGTGATGAAAAAAAATGATGAAAACAATACTGAAAATAATAATTTATTAAATAATCATCGTGATATGTCATAAGAAAATGTAATTTAATTAGAAGTGTCGTGCGATAAAACACAATGCATGCTAGTTTATGTAATTCCAATTGATGATTGATTGAATTTTCATTTGATTTTACAAGTGCATTGCAAATGTCGCATTGTGCCAGCGTCTAAAAATAGACAAACCACCTGTTCAATGTTTGACCAGCGTCTTTGACGTTCCATCATTTGAAGTACCGTTCACAGTAACTTATGTGGTGCAAATCGTCATATTATGTGTCGCAATTTGCCTCACGGCTAAAAAGACACCCTGTCCGTATTTTGAAATTAACACCAAATATCCAAAGCTGGAATCTCAAAAAGGCACCCTGTCCAGCGGCACATCCCCATTACTCCCAAATATGGAAGCGCGCTCCCCCCCCCCCCCCGGGTTTCAATGTTAGTCCACCGTCCACTGCGCTGGACGGGCATTGAGCCAGCGCTGGATCGACATCCATCGTTGCTGAGAGGAAGAGTTATGTTGATCGTATAGTTGGCTAAAAAATCTAGCTTCCGTACGTGACCGTGGAAAGGGGCCAAGGTTTTATGGTTTTATTCACTTTATTGAATGTTAAGCTAAAAATTTGGCTGTGACCCACCTCGGAAAGAGTGGGCGGAATTCTGTAGGCGGACATTTTTTAATTGGCCGCAGCCAAAACAGGCAAAGTGGGAAAATTGCCATTTTAGGCCGATATAATAGTTTCATACGTCAATTGAGGGATAACTTGGGTCAAATATTTCACTTGTGACAATTTCAAACCAAAATAATTATTCACTGATCTTTTTCGTCGCATTTGCTATTATTTAACACCCGGTGTCTCTGTCTTCTGCTACGTCGCCGTTTGCCAACCAGCAGCCAGTTATTTATAAATCGCACATCATTTAATCAAGTTTTTTTTTAAGAATGAACTAGCATCATTTTGCTATATACGGTATGCATCAGTGTATATTCAGCCTAGATATTTTTATCTCATTTTCAGAAGCGTCAGTGCTAATAACAAGAATTGGGTTATAGTCGGGAGGAGATTTCACAAAGGGTGGAAAGGTGGTATAAAGTTTTTTTGATGATTGATTTTGGTTCATATGGGTCAGGGGTAATAATTTCCAGAGGGTGTGTAAAATTTTACCCAGTGGCATTTTTAAAATCCAAGATGGCCGCCAAAACTCCATAAAATCGGTATTCACACTATAACTTTGAAAGTTGTGGTGGTAGATTTACATTTTTTGTTTCTTTATTTTGTGGTAACGACCACGCGGAGTGATATAAAGGATGTATATCTTAGATTACATTTTTTTACAGTTCCAAAATTAGACATTCATGTCAAAAGACGTGTAAAATGTTGAGAACGGATAAAAAAGGCAAAACAAAAGTGAAATATTAATATGTTTTATTGTAAAACATACCCATAAATCTTTGGAGCACCAATCTCCGTTTTATTACTTTTAGTCAATGGTGCCATGTGTTAGAGGGTTTCTGCAAGATTCCACACCCCCGCATTGACACAATATGGTACATCCATTTTTTTAGCAACTAAAACGCTTACAGTTGCACTATTGTCGCCATATTTACTAATTTAGAGTCATACAGTTTAGGTTTATAATCACATTTGCAGCCACAAGGGGTGTCATTAGCTATATTATAGGCCTAACATGTAAATAAAGAGACAACATTAAAACATTGGCTCAAAACGACCCACAAATATCAAAAATGTCACTTGAAACGGCGTTAATCAAATTTGACCTGGTACAATGTTTATTTTGTTACTTTTTTTTATCACATCATGATTTTGGGCATACCCCATGAGCATGTATGACTAGTTGTGGGCCCACTTGAAACAAGAAACCTGTTGCGTGGGGACAATGCGTGTACATTTTATGATCAGAAGTACATGACGACGTAGCCCCTTTAAGACATAGTGCTCATACTGTTGTTATGTCCTTCTAACAAGCACCGTCGCTTACTAACATCTATACTGCCCAGTATCAATATTGACAGATCATGTTTCTCACCATAGTTTTCGACTGATGTTGTTTATTTTCATAACAAACTAGCAATAGCAGTGATTAGTATTCATGAGGGACCAAATAAACCACGAATGCCATCATATGTTGCACTCAATTAAGTGCCCCCACTTTTGTTCCTTAGAGGTAAAATTATCACAGAGAGGAGGGCTAAATAACCCCCAATGCAAATGATGCAGCTTTTTTAAAGGATGTAATAACTAATCCAAACTGTCCTGAGTACAACAGTAACAACACCAGATGATGTCGCCAATCAGCGATGCTGATGTGACGATTCTTCCCTTCATTGATACCCTCTTGTTGACCTTGATCCTAAATATTAGAACTGTCATTGAAAAGTGTTTGTCTTTTACAAAACAATCTGGACAAGAAGTATTAATTTTCACTTTTGATTAGCAGTTGCAGGCATATATTGCAAAAGCGAAGGAAAAGCCAAAAAAGCTGCAAAGAATCAGATATAAAGACGAAATTCCTGATTTCTTATTTGCTGAGGGTCTGGAAAAGAGAAGGAAATTCCCGATTTCTTATTTCTGACATGTTAGTCCCAGAGCTCAGACACTTTTATTTTTGTTTTCGAGTGCAAACGGTCTAATGGTTGTTCCTATAGTAGGAACATGTCAGGAATTCAAAAAACCAAGTCTTACAGAAAATAACCTGTTCGTTTTCTCAGAATACAACTTTAAACATGGTAGTCGAGGAGCTTATTCAGTCCCGCTATAATAAGAAAACTATAACATTGTTGGCTGACTTTGGAATGAGCATTAAAAAAAATATCCAGAGGATATTTTTGACACATTTTTGCAAATATAATTATGTAACATGCTACAAAACATAAAATGCAACTATTGCAGTGGTAATACCTTGTTAATTATGAACATTAGTGATAAATGAAATATTGTGTGGGACAAAATGGTGGAGAATATATAGTCTGGAAGCCAAGTTTCAAAAGACTGCTAGTGTGTTTAGTTTGCTTGACACAAAAAGTGGTAGAGGTGTTAGAGAAATATCTTCACAACATTGTTAGAGTGGGAGGGGAAGTTTGCAGAGGCAGCAAAGTACTTAAAATGAGGGATGTTCAAGGGTACCCTTGAGCCCCGAAGACTGTACATTTTCAACCCCAGGTTATTAAAAAATCCAAACCACAATTAACAATTTTTAAATCACTGTTGATCCTATTGATCTTTCATTAAAGATAGAATGACAAATTATTAGAGTTTTGATTTATTTTTCACAGAACGTATTTCAACCCTTAGAGCGCTAAAGTCAATATTTGAAAAAAAAATTAACACAATTCGTAGAATGTAATTTTGCCGTTTTCTCTACATTTGTATGATTATGATAATGCTAATGTCTGTTGACTTCATTTGGTGCATCGGTCATCTGGTACCACTATATCAAATTAGAATAATCCCAAATTGTTGTATGAAGGAATTATTAGGTCACAAGAGTGGATAGGGTACTCTCACTAGTTACATTTTTTCGACCCCTTGTCATAACATAATCGTCATTGTTATAGTTTTAAACAATTATATAACCACTCTGGCCACATTTGTTCTTGGAATATATTCAGGATGAAACATATGTGAAGCTTAGGGTTTTTCGTCAAGTGTAAACCCACTCTTAGAGCGCTGAAAGTCGTTATTAAAAACAAAAACTTAACACAGTTAGTAGTATGAAACGTTTCCGTTTCCTGTACATTTGTATGATTATGAGCATTATATTGTGTGCTAACATCAGTTGATACATCTGTCATCTGGTAACAATATACCAAATTATAAAAAAGCTACTTTGTTGCACAAATGACTTATGATGTTAAAAGTCTAGATGACGTAATCTCACTGGTTACATTTCTTCGGCCCCTTGTATTAACAAAATCCTATTTTTATAGTTATAAACAGCTTTAATACCAATGTTGTCACATTTTAGCATTGAATACATTCAGAACTAAACATATCTGAAGTTAGGATATTTTTGACGATATAAATCTAACTTCAGAGGTCATCAGCTGCTGGGGTATTACAATATCTTCACTGTTCACTAAGACGTACTATTTCGGTTTCATGTGTAGTTGAACGGATATGCACATTGTAGCATGTTTTTTTGGATTTGCCGCAGCATACATTTGCTATACCTATGTGTCTGAGAATGGGAAACCATGACCTGTCCCCTTGAGGGTGTATGAAGTCAAAATCAGGATGGGGTACTCTCCTAACTACGTTAAATATGTATCAGTATAGTATAGGACTTAGCTTTCAAGAGATCAGTGGTGTAATTATAAAATGAAATGGGGGGGGGGGTGTAGGCTAATCTAGTACCGTTCCCTCCATGTATAGGTGCATTATACCTCTTCTGATATAAATATGTTTTACTGGTGTATGCCTTATAACCATAATGATGTCATCAGACCTTACTTTTTTAAACTTTTTTTTATCAGTAAGTGGCTTTAGTCTCTTGTAAATATGATGTCTTAGAGCAGTAGTTGCTTCACGGAATAACTCTATGCCAATCAATGTTGCTTTAGAAACTTTCTCACGAGCAACGTCTTGACACTTTAACATTAGGAAAAGTCAGTGATTGTTGTCCCTAGCTATTTGCTGTTGGTGGAGAAGGACTTCTCAAATTTAACAGACTTTCTAAGCTGATAGCTCACTGGATGTTTCCATCATGTGTTCAAAAAATCATAGATTTTGTAAATGCTAGCAAGTACATATACGTATAACTAGAAAAAAATATATAAATACCTCATAAAATCTGATTTTCTAGGATGATCAAATTTTATCATGTACTATCTTAGTATGAATATATACTTTTTAAAGTAACAAAACATCATCCGAAATATTACACAACACGTCAAATTATCAGTTATTTGGGTTGTGAGTTGTAGATAATTATTTATAAGTCTATAATTATTTATTTATCATTTATTATTCCAAGACACAGATAACTATGCAGTCAAATGACAATGCCAAAGACTACATAAACTCATTTTGATGTGTTTGTTATGAACAGGTCATATACGGTAATAACTTTACATCCAGCTTTCCCTTTGCAGGCATATTACCCAACAATGTGTCTTTTGTCCATTGTCAGCAAGTCATCATATTTTATTGACCTCAGCGGGCCTCATAATGCCCATTCCAACCAAGGGATCTAGATTCCTTGTTCAAACCTATCAGTAGGACAGATCTGCATCTGTTGCAATTAGCACCGCTTCTAATAAAATAACTGAAATATTGCCAACAAACTAAGTATATCACCAAGTGGTCCCACACAATCCACAAGGCATTACTGACAAAGACCGATTTGAATGCCACCTGGACAGTGGTGAATAATGTCTTTAAAACACGTCTGACCAGTGCTCGAGCTGTGTTAATTTTTTGTGAAATATCAAATTTCAGCGCTCTGAGGGTGTGTTTAAAAAAAATCAAAACTTCACGTATGTTTCGTCCTGAATGTCTTCAATGACAAAATATGGGACGAGTGTTGTTTATAACTATAAAAATTAGGATTATGTTATTACATAGGGTCGAAAAAAAGTTACTTGTGAGAGTACCCCAGCCGTTCTTTTGACTTCATAAGTCCTTTATGCAACAAGGTAGGGTACTTCTAATTTGATATAATGGAACCAGATGACCGATATACCAAATGAGGTCAATATACATTAACATGGTCATATTCATACACGTGTAGAGCAAACGAGAAAGTTACATTCTACGAACTTAGTGATTTGTTTTGTAAATATTGACTTTCAGCGCTCTAAGGGTGGGTTCATGTTTTTTGAAAAAAATCATAACTTCACCTATGTTTCTTCCTGAATATATTCAATGACAAAATGTGGTATTACTGTTTCCAAAAATGTGTAAAAATATCATCTGGATGTTTTTAATACTCTATCCCAAAGTCAGCCAAGTGAAATTTTATAATTTTCTTATTCTTATATACCTCACCACCCCCCCCCCACACACACACATATTTCAGACTGCCAACATGTTTTTTGTGTTATTTGGGATGTCCTTGAGACATCTGGATGGGTGGCTTAGCATCATACAAAAATTCGCACGAAATCACAATAAAGTGAATAAAATGACAATTAATGAAGCTAAACATTTTTTTTTACCCCACATCCAAGGAATCAGAATACTTACACTTAAACACGACAATATGTACCAACATTTTGATACTTTTGCCAAATAATCGCTAAAAAACGAGAAAATAGGTGAAAAAATTGCCATCAATTCATGCCAGTACCCCTCAGCCGTATAGCTCTGTCTATCAATATTTAAAAAAAATGAGAAAAAAATGACCCCCACTACCATCATGTCAATTTTTTTTTAAATGGCTACGGCAGCCATTTTGGATTTAATGGATTCATCTCAAAAGTTAATCAGATCATCATAAATACCTAGAAAACAACCATACCAAATTTGAATGCGATCCAACCAACGTTTCATAAGTTATCGTGCCCACAAGCTTTTTAGACGGCCATCTTGGAAAATGGCCGCTTATGGCTTGGTGCCAACAAAAATATATGGGATAAATTGACGAGGCACAGAGGTCATGTCTGTAAAAAATTAACAAAATTCATCTGTTAACTTTTGTGTAAGAGCTGAATTTCTGACCGTCCGCCAGACCGCCCGCCTGCCCGCCTCTGGTGATCACCATACCCCACAGCCTAAATGGCTGAGGGGTAAAAATGTTTTGGTTTTACCGTCGATTTTGTGCAAAAATAGCAATAACTCCACTATTCCTTATCCCATTGCTGTAATTAATATATCAAAATCATCTCATATTAAGCCTCAATATAATAATAACAAGTCCTTGAGATGTATAACTGATATTTATTAATTATAAAACACGTGGAAACCCCCCCCCCCCACCCTCATCAAAACTCAGTACATCAATTCCAAAAGGTACAAAATGGCCTTGTATTAGCAACTGTGCATGTGAATTTACTATATCAGCTCGTTATCATCATTATCTGATTCTTCACTTAAAAATTGACCTTCTGCATCAAGATCAGTGTTCAAATCCTTACTACTTAATATAAGAATAACACTCTGTGGAAGTTGGTCTCCGCCAAACCAGGAAATATTATGTGCCGTTGATGAACGACCAGCCCCTATGACATTTTTCCACATGGCTGTAACGTAGTTCGTCCTGTGAAGTTTTTTAATAGGTCATTATGGCACGGAGACATGCTGCTGGGATTAATTCCTTAATTTTTTGGAAGCATAATTCTGTGCAAACAGAACAAACCGAGCATCATTGATTTTGTCGAGTTTTGGTAACCCATACAAGGCACAATTAAACGTTTCAATACCGGCGAAATCTGCCGGGGCCATTAGATCACAATGACTGAAATGGGAAAATGCATCTCCAAAAGCGTTATTGTCAGACTTCATGATCAACTGCAGGGCTTTTAACTTGCCTTGCCCATGAATGCGGCGGTGTTATCAGAGCCAGTAAAGGCGTGTAAAGCTGGAAGAGCATTGATGGTGTTTCAATCCAAATGACCTACTAGCTGTGAGCTGTTATTGTATCTTTTAGTGTTATTGCTGCTCAGGCCAGTATCAATCCAACAGGATGAATACATGATGGCAATTGATTAACCGGTATATGCTTCCAGAATGCGATGAAGGTGATAAATCATCCGCGAGTCAGCTTCTTCAGGCACTTATCGCCGTCATAACACTGTCTGTACACCATACATTTGCCTTCCCAGCAAATACGTGGAATTCGCCCAATGCTGCTTCAATGTTGTCCACCGCCTTCGACGCTGGCTCAACATTTAAACAGCATTGGGAGAATGCTCCGTATTTTCTGCGCTGACCATCAGCGCCAAAAGATCTAAGGTGTTTGACCAAAGGGGCCTGGCAATGACTTGTTTTGATACTGTTTATGCATTAAGATTTCAAGTCGTGCCTCATTGACCATCGATAACGGTAATTAAAGTGCGTTGTTCTTCACACATTGAGCTGCATAAACGAATAAAATGCCGGCAGCTGACACGCCTCCCAGGGAACATGAGATGTTGTTTTAATGACGGCCCGCCCTCTACAATGTTGGTCCAGTAAAAACACATAGTGTGTTTGGAATATGCATAATACACTGTGGGCGTCAAGAAAACTAATACAAATCATCATGTTATATAAAATTACGCCTTTGAACTGACAAATTATTAATTAAATATATTTTCTAAGAGTAGTGGCATAGGCTAAATTGATGTGAATAATCAAACAAAAATAGAATACTGTAATATAAAAGTATTCGACTATTATCTATTACTTGGCCATGTATCACTATTACTATTACTTTCATTTTTTCGCGATTTATTACTATTACTACTACTATTATTATTACAGTGAAATTGCCACCTTTACCTATTACTATTACTAATACCTATTACTATTTCCCCAATCCTTGTTCTGTTGACACCTATTTTGCCAATAATGCTCGTAAATATATGTATTTTCTTATGACTCAATCGATGCTTACATGTATGATGTCACGGTTAGTTGCTTTTCGCATACTAATCTTTCACACCACAAACATGCAGATTATATTTGCACCTCGTGGGAACAGGATTATAATTGTATATGTATACACTTCACACTTGGTCTCGTGAATTGTAAGTACCAAATATATTGCATTGCGCAAACTACAGCAACCGTAATAAAAATAACCACACTCTATATGCCCAATGATTGTATTGTATTGTAATAATACCAAGTGCTAATAAACTTAGATACAATAAGTAGACATTTAAGGTCCACAGTGCTTTTTATTTCCAATATATAATTTGGTAAGGTGCACAATATTGAAGTCTTGAAGTAATTCAATAAGAGTAAATATAGTCATGACTTCGGGTTACTTTCTGTCGCGATATTGCCATGATTGTGCAGACAACGACACAAACACTATTCACTGACTGAACTTCGTATTCGCTTCTTTTCCAGCAAACACAAGACGTTGAATTAATGTTGGTGGGTGAAATTTTTTATTTTTTAATTTAGCGGGTTAAGGTGTAATATATGCTGAGAAATGTTCAGGTGTCGCTAGCATTATCACATTATTTATCGAGATATAGATAGCTATATTAATTTTCATACATATTAGCACAGGTCGTCATATTGAAGTCAACAGCATTAGATAACAATGGCAAATGCAAATGTTATTCTTTGCTTGATCTACTGTTGTGTTTTGAAAGGTAAGAAATACCTTAAAATGTTGATATCAAGAAATACAACTTTACACCGTATAGGGCTACGGTAAGGATTCCCTAAAATTATCTACAATTATGTTTCGCGCTAATTAAATTGTTCAGATCTCATCTCACGTTTACTTCGATCAGCCACATAGGCATATGGCGTGCGAAGTAGACGCTAAATAATACTCTTACTTCAAACCTCTAAGCCCTCACGGTGCATTAAAGCATCATTTACATCCCTGAAAACAGACCTAATTTTCCAACAACTGGGCGTTTTTTATTGAAAATTTCCATGAAACTGCATGGTTTACCATCACATAGTAATTTTAATTATTTTTCCACCCACTTCAAATCATCGTCATCCACTACAAGTCGAGATTTGCGAGAGCAATTCGCGCCTTGTAGTGGATGAAAATGACAATGGTAAATTCAGACTTGAAAGGGTTAAAGAATTGTATTGTTTAAGAATAAAATCATTGTTGTCTTTGAACAAATACGATTCTACTGCCTTGAAATAAATATATATAATATACTTTCTTTTTGCAGGTGGTGTATTTGCGAATCAAGATAATGTAGATTATATGGCTGATAACCTTCACGTTAACTACAAGGTAGTTGACAATTTTGATGGCAACAAGGTTGAAATCACGTTTACTAATAGAGGCGAGCAAATGATGGGAGGTGTGACCTGGGAAATCTATATAACACACATGAGGAGATTCACAGCTTCAGAAGGAAGTCCTATAGATGTAGAGCATATCAACGGATGGCTGAGTAAACTGATCCCTGCTGCCGGATTTGAAGGCTTCCCCCCAGACACCGATGTCATTGCCCTTCTCTCCACCGACGCTCCTTCTGTCTCTAGGACCGATGCCCTGCCCAATTGGTATGTAGTCTCACCTGGAACCATTCCAAGAACACTACTCTACACAACAGGAGAGGAGCTGGATTTTGTGGAGGAGTTTGCGGACGAAGAACAATATAAGCGATCCCAGAATGATAAGTATAGTCCATATACGTCAGAAGAGCGCTTTGCTCAGGTGGAAATCACTGATATGGACCAGAGTCCGCTAAGAGTGATTCCAACAGCATTTGATGACAAACTAAATGAGGACGAGCGTATATTTTTAACCACTGGAGACTGGGTTGTCGTCGTCACAGATGAGGAACTTTCCAGCGAGGCACAGATTTTATCAAGTAAGATATGATTGCATTGGGTTTTTAATGATCGATCTATAGGTAACTACATATCCGGAAATAGCCATTCTTAGCAGATTAGACTAATTGAACCGAGGTAACCTACGCTTTATCTGAACAAATTATCGTTCTTAATAACAAAAATATTGTGGTTTGTTAAATCATAGTCCTTATAAATATGTTGTGAATGTTTAAAAGTTTGCAAGAGTAAAATATACAGACTTCAGACTAAAAGCGCAGGGATAGACTTTTAACGTCAGAGTATGACGTCTAAAGAGGTCAGATTCTGACGTCTAAAGACGATCCCCGCACTGAAAGAATCAAAGAAATTATAATGGTCGTAGACCCATATCATATGTATTCAAATGGAGCGGAAATATCTGACTAAGACATATACTGTAGATCTGGTAAAATTCGCGAGGTTTTAATTTTCGCGAATTTCGCGAGGAAGACAAATTCGCGAATTCAAGAATCTCACGAAAATTATTAATATAATACCGCTACGGATGAAAAATAAAAAATCGCGAATTCTAAATTTCGCGAAAAGTCCGTAAATAAAAAAATTCGCGAAAATTTAAACACGCAAAAATTACCAGAACTACAGATTCATTTAATATATTTTACCGCTATTACTGTATATAAATCTCTAGTAGTGTTGCGACCGAGTTTTACAACATACTTGTTTACTCTATCTCGAGATATTGCAAGCCGTAGAATTAGATCATGCATGCTGTACAGATATATTTTTTTACCTGAAACTACCAAAGTTCTTTCAAATGCTCTTTACGATATTCTGGTGCTATTATCTGGAATAATTTACCAGACATTATAAGAAACATTCAGACGTTTAATGTTTTTAAACAAACTCAGAATAATGTCGTTATATAGTTTTTTAATATTATTCTTTTCCTTTTACACAGCTTTGTATGTTACATAGAGGCCCAGTCAGCAATAAGTATATAAAAGATTTATGTTTTCATCATATTGTTTGCAATATTACAATTTTACTTTTACAAGTATGCACTGTTTTCTACGGTACACAGAGGCCTAGTCAGGGCAATTATGTAAAATATATCATCATCATCATCATCATCATCATCATCATCATCATCATCATCATCATCATCATCATCATCATCATCATCATCATCATCATCATCATCATCATCATCATCATCATCGTCATCGTCATCGTCATCGTCATCGTCATCATCATCGTCATCGTCATCGTCATCGTCATCGTCATCGTCGTCGTCGTCGTCGTCGTCGTCGCGTCGTCGTCGTCGTCGTCGTCGTCGTCGTCGTCGTCGTCGTCGCGTCGTCGTCGTCGTCGTCGTCGTCGTCGTCGTCGTCGTCGTCGTCGTCGTCGTCGTCGTCATCATCGTCATCATCGTCATGATGATGATGATGATGATGATGATGATGATGATGATGATGATGATGATGATGATGATGATGATGATGATGATGATGATGATGATGATGATGATGATGATGATGATGATGATGATGATGATGATGATGATGATGATGATGATGATGATGATGATGATGATGATGATGATGATGATGATGATGATGATGATGATGATGATGATGATGATGATAATGATGATGATGATGATGATGATGATGATGATGATGATGATGATGATGATGATGATGATGATGATGATGATGATGATGATGATGATGATGATGATGATGATGATGATGATGATGATCAATGACATACATTTTCATCGTTTTTTTGGGGACATAGTACTTATTGATCACTGTGCTTATACTTACTGTTAGATATCTAGCATTGGGTCTCTGAGACAACACTTTTACATCAGCTGAATTGGGTATGCTCAATCATTTACTGGGCAAACATGTCATTAGTCAGGGAAAGTTAGAACAAATTCCTTACCAAAATATTTTTGTACCACGGTCTTGTATAAGGTCCGGATTAGCCACACAAAATTTGTTTACTCTGGATATGCATAGGAGGATTTTTAGGAGGGTGAAATCCAAAATGGCCGAAAATCTTACAGAAATAACGTAGGGGGTGATAATTAATCATCAATTTGTTTACACATGTGCTGATTAAAGGATTGGAAGTTGTTTTACAATAAAAAAAAGAAATCTAAATGGCCGCCAAATTTTTCATTGACGGAACATTTTTTGTGCCTGTCTGTAGTCTTTGTCTCAAGTTACTCAAGTAGTCTTTGCTATTATTTGAAATTATTTTCATAACCTTTGGATGTGGCTTTTATAAGTTTATTAGTCTAGTCGAAAAAATAGGATTTCCGTGCACCCTCGGAAATATACTTTTAATTAGTGTATCTAGCTTGGAAAAAAACATAGAAAACGATTAGCTATGTTAACAAGCTATAATATGTACCACGTGCCATTTTTATGCAAATTTGTGCCGCCATTACCGACAAATGCATAATGAGTTATAGCTCGGTCAATATCACAGATAATTGACTGATCTTTTAAAAAGTGATCACATCCTACTTAACAATTATCTCAGACACTGTATAGGTGATCTTGACCACTAACAAACTGATGTCAACCATTGAAGCCACTTTAAAAGTGATCTGAGCCACTTCAAAAATGATCTTGGCCACCTAAGAAGACACAGCCACTTTACAAGTTATCGCAGTCACTACAAAAATGATCTTAACCACTGAAAATGTGATCACAGCCACTTTAAACGTTGTCTCACTCACTACAAATATGATCTTGGCAACTAAAGAAGTGACCACAACCACTTTCAAAGTTATCGCAGCCACGATATAAGTGATCTTAGCCACCGAAGAAGTGCTCACGTGCTCCTTAATAATGATCTAAACCACTACAAAGGTGATCTCTGCTACAAACAAACTGATGTCTGCCACTGAGGCTACTTTAAAAGTTATCTCATCCACTACAAAAATGATCAAGGCCACAGAAGAAGTGACCACAGCCACTTTACAAATTATTTCAGCCACTATAAAAGTGATCTTAGCCACATAAGAAATGATCACATCATCCCTAATAATTATCTCAGCCTCTACAAAGGTGACTTTTGTCACTAACAAACTGATGTTAGCCACTGAAGCCACTTTAAAAGTTATCTGAGCCACTACAAAGGTGACCTTGGCCACAAACAAACTGAACTTGGCAACCAACGATGTCATCACAGCCACTTTGAAACTTATCTCACCCACTACATGAATGATCTTGACCACTGAAGAAGTGATCAAAGCCTCTTTAAAACGTATCTCAGCCACCACAAAGGTGCTCTTGGTCACTAAGAGACTCATGTTAGCCAACAAAGATATGATCTCGGTCACTACAAAGATTATATTTACCCCCGAAGAAGTAATCAGAGCCACTTTGAAGGTTGTCTCATTCACTACAAAAGTGATTTTGGTCACTGTAGAAGTGACCACAGCCACTTCAAAATTTATCTCAACCATTATATAAGTGATCATAGCCACTAAAAAAATGATCACATCCTGCTTGAAAATGATCTCACCCACTACAGAGGTGATCTTGTCCACTAACACACTGATGTCAGCCACTTAAAAAGTGATCTCGGTCTACGAAAGTGATCTTAACCACTGAAGACGTGATCACAGGCACTTTAAAAGTAATCTCAGCCACAAAAAACTGATCTCGGCCACTGAGGAAGTCATCACAGTCACTTAAAAAGCTATCTCAGCCACTACAAAAGCTAATGACTGAGCAGTGTTGTTATTAGAAGCTAATTCAAAATATGTATTGAACATACAAGCTATATCATTGGGATTGTTAGCGCTTAGACCTTCATGACAATTTGGACTATTCATATTTTTGTGGTTTTCGATCTACAATAAGACCAGCATCGTTTAGGGGGTTCCTTTAGTGTTTCAGGCAAGTCAGCTATGAACTGGTTGTGGTTGAACTGCAATAATTTATGCAATTAATTTCTCACTTTTCTAAATAAATTCCAATTTTTTAAACTTTGTAGCTATTGTCCAAGCTTGCTTTTTAAACGTTTCACTTCAGAGTCAAACCAAGGTGGTAAATTGCTGGGGGTACATTTGATCTTCTTACATCATCGTAGCACTAGAGCCAACATTCCCAGACCAGATCAACATCTATGTTATTACACGTAGTAGGCATACATTCGACTGTCTGGAGCATTTTACTCAACAAAGCTCCTAACTTATTCCAATCTACGTTTTTACATGCACTACACATACACTATATTTATTACAAATACATCTAATAGAGAGAAAATAAAATATTGTTCTTAATTACGAAAAGCAGACCTGTTCACATTTAACAATAGTAATATAGATAACATATTTGCATGTTGCACTTCTCAAAACAAAAAGTCAAACGTGAACATTTACTGATCAATATCGTGCTTTACTGTTTTTGGCGGCCATGTTGGTTTTTCTCCTGTTTATATCATTTATTTATGAATAATACTACATTTAACGTAACTTTCCACCCACGGCTGATCAAATGTAGGGTAAATTAGCATGACAAAATATATCTGGTTTAGATATTTTTCAATACTGATTTCGGCCATCTTACATTTTGCTCTGTAAAAAACCTCCTATGACAGTTCAGCGTAAGCAAATTGTCAGACGTTAGATAAGACCCTATACTAAGCAATGGTAAAATATTTTTTTTGGTAAGGGATTTATTTTAGGTTTTGTTGAACTTTTCCTGACTACATGGTTTATATCTCATTTGATTTAGGTAAACTGGACAACATACCTATAGTAACAGACTCATATAAACCTGCCAGTCATTACATCGCGCTAGAGCTTGGAGATGTGGGAATACCTGATGTGGTGGAAGAAGAGTCTTATTCCATCCTGTCCAGTAGGTCGCCTTCATTTGTGGTGATCACTGGACGCTCCCCGCGAGCAGTCTATTATGGCATAGTGACATTGCTGGCCATGAATGAAGACGAACTGGGTGTGCCATCTGGTGAATTGAATGACGGACCAAGGTACATGTCGCACCAAAGACGAGACGTTCAACCCAACATTGGGTGAACGTCTTGTGTTTTGCTAGGTTAACTCTTTATACTGCTTTGCAAAGCCAAAAGGCAGTATCTCCCTTTTTGAAAACTAAGCAGATACTCCTTTTTAGCTTATACAGTTATATGAGCCATAGCAGGCCCATCCACATACTTCTGAAAGGGGGGTTCGGGCCACATGTAAATGTACTGCCAAGGGTGGTTCAGAACAAATTAAAAAAATGATCATGTCAAAAACTATAATTTACAGCAAAAGGGCTTTCGATCGAACCCCCGAACCCCCACCCCCTGGTGACGGGTCTGTGGCGACTGCAACTGCAGAACTGAATTCATTTTGTGGCCGATTTCGGGCCGGATGGAATCTGAGACTGTCGAGTCAACAGCTTCCGTCTAGCCTCTCGCCACGTGCGAGCGTTGCGCTCGTCCACTTCGACTTTGCTGCCTTCTGAAGGTGGTCGTGTGAATTCGTTCTCCGGTTGTCGGCCGCAAGGCTGGGTCTCCGCTCTCTTCCGCCCGACTAAAGTAGCATGCCATCTGACACTGCCAACAACATCATGAATAAAGACAGAAAGAAAGGAATCATTTTTGTGTTTGTTTAATCAAATCATTCCCTGCTGACCGAGCAAATGAAATGAATCGGGCTTTAGGCCACCTTTGTGCACATATAGGCTAAACTGGGCCAGGAGAACCTCCTGAGGATGGTGAGATGATTGAGATGACACTGTCCTTCAGACACAGGATTCGAAATTCGAACCCTGGCGGTCTGAGGCCGAGCACGCTACCTCTCGGTCACGGAGGCTCCCCACAATACTGACTTTCACACGTGGATGGGGAAGAAACATTTTTTGTTTCTTTCAAACCGCCGGGACCGGGAACCGAACCCCGGACTCTGGCGTGGAAGGCAGCGGTGCTAACCACTACCCTAGGGCCCCCGCCCTGCTGACCGAGCAGGACTCTGACAATTTGGATTGAGTGTGGTAGTCACGCCCACAAGCCACGCACCCAATAATAGTGACCCCGACAGTCAATAATGCATAATGAGGTTTTTATCAAACAAATTACCTTGAGTAAGGACATTTCAAAGCTTCGTTTCATACACAATACATAAGTATTTTAATATAATCAGCACAGTTTTATTCACAGTAGGAATTGCGGCAGTAATTCACTGCTAACGTGAATTTTAAAAATCAACTGTCGAAATTATTTAGTTTGAGTTGAATGCATTATGATTAGCATAATTATGCATTAATGACATGCATTATTCTTTTCTGAAGAAAAATATTAGCTTTGCATTTAGCATTGTCATTAGGCTTACATTAAATTACGATCACGTGAATATTGGCCCAAAATTATATTTTATATTTAAAACAAAACATATAATTATAAGGTTTAGGCCTACAAATTATAAAGTGCAATAATGTTTTTGAAGCTAATGAAACATGGGTATCGATGTGTCTAAATTAGGCTACCGTATCGTGGAATTCACATTGATCTGGCGAGGAATTTCTTTACGAAGGAGAGGTTGATAAAGTTAATCGAGGTGTTGAGCTCATATAAGATCAACCATGTCCACCTCCACATGACAGACGACGAGGGCTGGAGACTAGAAATACCAGATCTACCCGAGCTAACACAGGTAGATGTAGAACAGAGATGTCATGGGCCCGTATACTCGTACAAGTTACGATATATCGTAGGCTTCGGATTGGTCGAGATGGCCATCTCGACCAATCCGAAACCTACGATATATCGTAACTTGTAGGGAAATACCACAATACCTACCCACAGGGGTACATAAGACATCATGTTGAAGTGGAACAGCCCTGGTCAGTTTACTGACTGAGAGCGCGCAGCGCGTGGCTGACGCGAGATTATCCACTACTGTATTAGTTCTGGTATATCTGGTTATATAAGTTAGTATAATGATTAACTAAGATGACCAGGGCTGTTCTACTCCAACAGAGGATTTCTTGCCACTGTGTATCTACCTCCAAAGAACAGATCTGAAAACCCTTTTTCTGCTTAACCTTTTAAGCCCCCATGGCCATATATTATATCTGTCATGTTGTAAACTTTGAATGAAAGTAATTTTAACCCTTTACACGCCAAGGTATCTGGTATCTGATTTAAATAAGAAAATTAATCATATTCGTTTTATGTTGATACCAAACATTTGCAAATAATTTAAAATAAAAAAAAACGCCAAACTGTTCAATTGGAATTTTCACCCACTTTATACGTCAGAATCTGGCGTCTATAGACGTCATATTCTAACGTGTAAAGACGGTCCCCACACTGAAAGAATTACATTATTTATAATAGCCGTAGACTCATAACATAGATATTCAAGTGAAGCTGGAAGAGCTAACTAAGGCATTTATGACGATTTCAAATAAAACGAAAATATTTTATCTCCACTAAAATTATGACGTTCCGATATTTAATTTGAAATAATTATATTGGGGTATTTTACATGTTTCACTAAATTTGGTTATTGTCATTTTAGTGAGGAGAGAATAACGTTAGCGATTGATTACCAACTTATAAAGTAAGCAGATACTGTGTTATGGCTTTGTACGACAGTTGAGTACTCCACTCTCAAACGTGAACATGCGTCATCAACACGGAGACTGGGGTGTAGTTCTAAATAATATCTATCAATATTATCTGAACCCTCATTTGCAATGATTTTAGTTAAGTAAAGAGTATTCTCTGTTTTATTCTAAAGCTAGGTTCTCAGAGATGTCATGATTTGGAGGAGACCAGATGTGTGATCCCTCAGCTCGGTTCTGGTCCCGGTGTATCTGGCAGCGGCTCCGGGTTCTACTCCGTTCAGGATTACAAAGATATTCTGGTGTTCAGTCAGCTGCACCACGTGAGTGTGGTGACAGAGATAGACATGCCAGCACATTCTCACGCCGCTGTCAAAGCCATGGAGGAGAGGTACCGCCTTTATATAGATAGCGACCCAGGTAAAGCAGAGGAGTACCTGTTATCAGACTTAGACGATGATTCCAGTTACCTTAGTGCCCAATACTTCACAGACGGAGTGATGAACGTGTGCTTAGAATCAACTTACAATTTTGTGGAAAAGGTGATTCACGAGCTGCGTGTGATGCACCAAGAAGCTCAAGTTCCTCTCAACTTTAACTTTGGAGGAGACGAGGTACCCTTCCAGTCGTGGAGTGAATCGCCAGTCTGTGCTGAGTTCATGGAATCTAATGAGGGTGTAGAGGATCTGGAGGAGTATTTTGGTCAGAGAGTGGCCACCATAACAGCTGATCTAGATATGAATCTGTCAGCTTGGGAGGATGGGCTGCTTCACAAAGGTGGAGAGCCATACGACAGGGAGGCTCTGCCAAATGATGTGGTCACAGCTTATGTCTGGAATAATATATGGGAGAGTGGTCGTGCTGAAAATGCCTATACGTTGGCCAACGCAGGTTATATGGTGAGCTACATTCCAGCAAACACAAGACGTTGACACAATGCTGATTTGAAGTTTGACCAGAGTCGTAGACGGTGGGCCAACAACAAATCAACAATGGATCAATGCCCTGTGTTTGCTGTGACGTACTCTTCCAGAGACATGTATGTCTTATGTGATCTCCTACAAATTAGGACTCCCACACACCGTGAAGATTCCCTGCAAAAACGCGGCCGTCATGGCAGGTTTTAGAAAATCGCAGACAAGCTGGTTCTACGACGGCAGTATGTCACACCAGAAATACTGTTACCAGCTTGGCGTCGTGGGCTATAACAGCGATCTTAGTGGTGACCATGTAGGCCCCCTGTGGGGGCTCCGGAAGCAATATTGAAACATATCGATCGCGTCGCAGGACATGCCACATCACAACGACCGCCTACAACGGCTAAGACAGGCCACACTACGACTGCAGTCCTGGTGACAGTTTCCGACGCGACAGAAATCGACGAAATCGTAGTCATGGAAGTCGCTACTCCACACCAATTGTCTTAGATTATTGTTGTGTCTTTAGCAATCAAGGACAGTCCTTGTGATGTGTGGGAGCCATTAACAAACAGCACATACCGCAATACCGATAACCTATCGAGCGCACTAAGTTGTTGCGACATTGAATCAACGTCATTGAAGTCTCTACAACGTCGTGTGCACGGTGGGAACGGCGGCATTCTATTTAAAATAAATAACGAACAAATAATTTATTGACCGTCATTGGCCTATATTCTGATGTGTGACTTTACGACGTGACCAAATATAATTTACACCTTGATTAGTTGCCTCCAAAATATGTCACACCTGCAGGATTTAGTTAGTCCACAGGAGGGCCAGCCGCTTGTTTTGACAGGATTTCTGAATTTCTTCAATATAACAATAATTCTAAACTAGTTAAGTGAAAAGTTCAATAAATTCCCTTTCAGTAATTTCCGTGCATTTCGTTTAATGGCGAAATGTGCGAAAGGTCACTATACAAAAATATAGGAATGCCATTATCATGAATAGCCGTATTAAAGTGTCAATTTTTTTAATTTAATGATAGCGTTCACACTCGCCCATAAAAAATGCAGTGGTCATTAGTGGCTAAAAGATTATGTCTTTTGAATTCATAAGTGTGATTATTTACTCTTGAAGTGTGGTACTTTAGGTTGTTTTAGCACACGCCACGCATCTCTACTTTGATCACCCACAAGAACCGGATCCAGAAGAAAGAGGCTTGTACTGGGCCACCAGATACACTGACACACGTAAGACACTGGGATATACCCCCGAGGACGTGTATGCTAATGTTGACGTCAGCACGAATGGGGATCCCCTGGACAGGGATCAGCTCTGCTCTGTGTTCTCCTGTACGGAACTGGATGACGACAAAATACACCATATCATAGGTATATATGCAAACACTAGACATTCACCCTTTGCCAAGACAGTGGGGTACTGGGAAGATTTCTAGTAGTAGTACTTTTAGTCCCCATCCGGGGAGGGTCATTAGGGATCTGTTCCGTCTGTTGAATGCTGTGTACGGCACCAGTCTACAGCAATCATCCAAGGGCAGCCGCAGCCTCCTCGTATCTGGCCATAATCTTCGGGTGGATTACCAATGGCATACCCTGGTTCCCCCGCTCAACAGCGGAGCAAAATGCAGCACCAGCATCAGTGCATGCGCTGGTGTAGGCCGTGGTAGCCTTAAATAACCTGCAATAGCGTGTGTTGGCATTGGGTCTCTCACGGGGAATTAATAGAGATAGGCCTACCCATCCTATTGTTACTCTGGGTTGGTATTCTCGTACAAGTTACGATATATCGTTGGCTTCTAATTCGTCGATATAACCATCTCAACCAATCAGAAGCCTATGATATATCGTATCTTGTACGAGAATACGGCCCATCGTGACTATCCGAAACGAGGATAGCGAAATGCGACGGAGTCTCATGTCTTTCAGCACAGCACGGTTTGAAAATGTAATTACCCTTGCGGTGTTGAAATATTATTATTATTTATCAATTTGATGGTGGTACATAAGTGCAAATGTCATTCTGCAGATGATGAGCATATAAAAGATAAGATATACAGTGTACTTAAAAAAATAGATACTGATCCATATATATCTTGGATTATTAGTCTAGCAAACATTTATTCCATTTTATGCGATTGCTTTTCTTGTAACAGCCTGATTACTTTGCTAGTGTGAATACTGAATCGTATTGCATAATTACTTAAATCTGACACGATAGCATGTGGGTCATTTCCGGACCGATACAAAAAATACATTGTACATGAATACTTCACTTTACAAATCAATTTAATACCAATGTAGGCCTACTACTATGATGAGCAAATACACAAGATACTCATACCCATATCATGAACGTCTCTGGAAATTGAATTATAAAGTAAATAAATAAAATTGTGGTTTACCAACACTTTTCGACCGAGGGGGTCAATTAACCATCGGTCCCGATTATAGTCGTTTTCCATTTGTATTATTAACACATTAAGTACCACCTTTTAAACATGTTTTAAAGAGGTAAAATTTGACTTCAATCGACAAGATGTGAAAATAGTTAACCCCCATTTGGTCAAATCTGAATAATTTTCACTTACTCAAAGTGGGTGAAAATTACAAATAAATAACCTCAAGGTTTAAAGGTTTAATGATTTGGTAATACGTTAAATAATAGTGTATAGATGATGATGTAAGGGTGGACATGGTGGAGAAACCAGTACCAGACCAGATGGGTGTTATAGATTAGTGGATTACGTGGATTACGTACGATGCTACCCAGCAAATACAAAACATTTATACAATGTTGGACCAACGTCGAAGACGTTGGGCCGACATTGTATAAGTGTTATACAAATATTTTGTGTTCGCTGGGTATAAAGCATACAACATACGAGATACCGTCCTAGTAGCCTGCCAAGTGGCAATTAAATACTACTACTAACAATCATCCCAGTACCCCTAAAGATGTATGATAATAAAACAACAGGAGACAGTGAAGTCATCTTACATGCATGTACCACGACAGCGTTATATTTACATTGAATATATTGTTTGTAAATTCTCAGGCATGCAAGGACATTTGTGGACTGAGATTGTGCGTACATCTGAGCAGATGGACTTCATGAACTTCCCTCGTGTGTTAGCTTTAGCTGAAAGAGCATGGCATAAAGCTGAGTGGGAAGAATTTGAGGTGCAGTATCCTGTTGTCCTGTCACAACTCTTAAACATGTTTACCGATATTTTTTTATATAGACATACAGCATACTTATAATACCTTATTTTTAGCAGCAAAGGTTCATTCACCATGTTTGATGATAAAATATATGTGTGTGAAGCAGGACGATGAGAGGATGGCAGACAAAACTACTGACTGGGAAATATTTGCCAATACATTGGGATACAGGGAACTTGCGAGATTGGATAAACATGATGTGAAATACAGGGTACCAGTGCCAGGGGCAAGGTCAGAAATAATATTTCTACTTAGCTCAGACAAATAATATACTTGTATCAGTGTATGTATCGTTGATAATATACCTTCAATGTGGATTAACTATTTCGGATTAATGATGCAAGAGGCCAAAGCGAAGTTACTTCATTTCTTTCAAGAAATTTTGTTGTATAAACCACAAAGACCAAAGGGGTTTTTCAATTTAAAATCATCATTAGTAGTCTCTTTCAGGTTCATTTGATTAATACCTATGTTATGGGTCTACAGGCATCTATGTCGTGAGATGCAATATTATTATGATTGTTTATAAATAGTATACATTAATAATATTTCACCTTCAATTGTTGACTTGCATTGGTTACCCAACAAACCATGACCATCTAACTGTGTCAAAGTCTACCTGTGACCAATCAAGAATCGAATATGCCAACCACGTGGATAATTAAACTAGCCTCACCTCCCCCCCCCCCCCCCACGCCTTCACTTTTTATGATGAAACATAACAATATGTAACAGGCCCACACTTCAACACAATAGGCCGTTTGTACAATGTAATGCTACGGTATTATAGTATTTGGAAGATGATTTTTGTTTGTGGTATGCATGGTTTTAGGATCACAGCCGAAGGTTTTCTGGAGGCCAACAGTGAATTCCCTGGACTCCCCATAAGATACAGTGTAGACAATGAGAACACCTGGCATGACTACACCTCACCAGTACAACTAGCGCCTGATACTAACGTACACGTCATCGCCAGGTAGGTCAGCCCTATTAAGAACTCATCAATACAATACGATACTAACGTGTATACATACGCTGATTAATCCTTTCAAGCGCCGGTGCCGTCCATATTAGTTTTTTACATTTTTATAGCACATTACATATCAGCTTTTAAACATTGTAAAGATAAAAAGTGACATTAATCAGCTAGATTTGAAATTTGTTGACCTCCATTTTGTCAAATTTGACTAATTTCCACTCACTTGAAGTTGTGAATCGCGTCAGCGAGACACAACTTCAAGTGGGAGAAAATTCCAATTGAATAATTTGGCGGTTAAACGCGTAAAGGTTTTACTCGTCTAAAATACATATAACTCTATCGATTGTTATGCTAGTGACTTGAAATAAAGTGCAAATTGTTTGTTTCGTGACGGACTGTCCTTTCGACATTGCGTTCTAATATGATATGGTTGATTTTTAAAAAGTACAAATTCAAACTTCTTGTGCATCTAAAAGTGACAGCATGGAGCTCATCATGCAGGAGAATGCTGAGTGATGATGACAATTTCATCCAGTGTTGACATTCCGCGAAAAAATGTTCATCAGTTTTCTGCATGCTAATAGGTGAAAAACTAAGATGACATATCTATGACATATCTACTCTTTTCAAAAAAACCACATTTCATCTTTGCATATAAAATTAATTTATTTGTATTCCACGAGTGTGTTATGTTCAGGTAGCACTTCTATGAACGCAGTTAATTTAAGGAAAACATAGTTGCTTGGAGATGACAAGAGTTTGCATGCAAGTTTATCCCACTTCTGATAGCCAGTCTATGTTGAATACATGTATATATATTATGTCATTGACTTGCATCAATTACCATTGCAACCATGCGTGCAAACTTGAGAAAGCATTATTTGACAGAATAAAAACTACTGCTGCTGAAGTCTTGAATTTTTCACATAAGATGCATTAGACTGGATAAAACACTATACACCAAAAAAACCTCTACCGTACATGCCAACTTGACTTAGCATGTTTTTGCTTGGACTCCATCAATTAGCTCCTGATACTAACGTATCAGGAACTCAAAAACTCACCAGGGGGACGCGCGTTCACTCTACTAATTGCAAGGTGCGACTTGATTATGCGTTTAGATATGTACACAGGTAGCCTTGCTCAATTGTGTTTAAAATAACTGTTTCAGCTCGACAGACCGCAGAAGGACCAGTCGGTCAGTGGAGGTGGCTGTACAAGTAAAGAAGTGAACAACTCGCATCTGTATAATTCACACGCACAGTGCTCCACGGATGTGTTATTCAAATCAATAAATTTTAAAGATTATTACACCAAGGCGTAATGTTTTTTTTTTTGGGGGGGGGGGGGTTACAAAAGATGAACAAAGGTTAAAACCATAGCGAGTTAAACAGGCTTTTGTCATTAGGCTATTTACACATTGACATAATTTTCTCACCAAAACTAACGTAAGTTTGACTCGATGGATCCAGAACAAAACAAAGTATAGTGTATTGTAAACTTAAAGACCTTCACCACTACAAGTTGTGTTCAGCTTATATGGGCCTTTTTAAAAAATGTTGAGCAATAACGGTAAGCACATGTCTTCAACATTTTTACAAAAAAGTTTACATTGTATGATAATTGTTATCATTTGATTAAGTACAAATATTTAAGACTCCGGTTTTATTTTACAAGCATTAACCTTAGAAAAACATGTTTTTTATTTGATATAATATGCTTGATTTGTCTTCACCGTTAGATATCCTAAGTAGTTTAGCGATTTTGTTTTTGAAAACTTGTTAATGTCAAATAATTACGTTATTGCAAGTCATGACGGGACTGGTGGCCTTATTTCTAAAATGTCTTTTCTTTATTATAAAATTAAATATGTATAACAAAAGTTGACTGAATCATCAGTTATAAAATATATTCACCCATGGCTCAATTTTTGGAATGCAAATGTCTTCACAGTTAACAAGAGCCCATAAGGCCTGTTATATTATAAATGTAGATGTAGTCAAGAATGTTTTTCGTAAAGTGAACAAGATTTGATTTATGGACAATAGGTTGTCTTTGTCGTGTGTCTAATAAACTTGGTTGCAAGAATAATGGTGCTTGTAGATTTTTTTTTGTCATTAGTGCACGAAGAAAACAACGTTCTGAAGTCAATGATACATGTAATATGCAAATGTCTTGTTCAATGGGTATTTTATGCCAAATAGTGTGTCTTTACCGTTATAATAATTTGTCGTCACCATTAGGCTTATAATGGTAAAGACATATATAAAGCGGTAAAGACAAATTTAAAAGGTAAGTTTAGTGTTAATTCAACGTCCTTTTAGTAGTAATGTGTGAAAATCTGCAAATAATTATATAACAAATTAGGTCCGCTACCAAAGCCTAAAACAGCTAGTTATTTAACCAAATTATTTTTGTTCCGTTACAACAACGTCTTTACCGCCATAAAAATGTATTTACCGTTTTGTCTGTATCGTTATAAAATTGCCCACTATTTAAGCCAGACCGGTGAAGACAAAACAATATTTCTATTATGATCTCTAAAATTGGGAATATGTAACATGCTGCTTGGCTATTGTACACAGATGCTTGTCATATAGTATGCTATTATGTATACTATTATATTATATATAAAATCAAAATGATTTTCCTTCAAAATGTCTTTACCGTTATTGCTATTGCCTATATTCACGGGTGGTGTTAAACCTCACTATATGTCAGAAAGGAGTGCAATGCTTAAAGGGTCTAGGCCCACCCTTATGCTGTTAATGAGCCGCAGTGGGCCACTACTTTAAATAGTATATAAGATTGCATCTGAGTAGAATGACATAATTAGCAACTTTTGCCAATAATTATTAACTATTTCAGCTCTGCGAGCCGCTTGCAGCGGATTTTACATGATGTCACAAATTGACTGCGAGCCGCTCACAGAGGCTTTGTGCGTCACAAAAGAATCAATCAAAACTGACAAATAATATGTCGAATCATTTATACAAAAATATTCTGGATTGAAACAGTTAACTCGAATTAAGTAAACTCTTTAGGGGAATATTTTTAGGTCTACTGAATGGTCCAACAGCATGTGTTTTTTCATTCTACTATTTTTGCATGAAATGATTTCATCAACAAGAAAGCTCAGCAGGGTTTGACTAGATTATATAGAACAATCCATCCAATATGTATCTATGGTCAAATTGAGTTATGAATAACGTTTTAGAATTTGTTTAATTTGGAGTAATATTATCAAAGGGCACAGTCTGAAACACTATATTTGACATAATCTGTTAATAAACTTGTGTGTTTTTACCATTTCCTAAAAATAGGCGCTGAGGACCTTGTCTTGGACTTAAGACGATATCTAGGTAATAATTATGCAAAATCTCATATTTGTTAAATATAGTCAATTGGGAAACAAATAATATCCCCCAAACGTTTTGATTGATATGCGATTAAATTATTATTATGGAGTGTCTAATTATCACAGTTACTGCCGCCAGGAAAAATGTAGATCAACCTAAATAATTCATAGGGCATATTTACAGGTACCCACATTGAAAAAATAGTATGTTCTATTTGTGTTACTCTACATATTAAAATTCGATTTTTCTAGTTTTAAACATGTTTAAACTCATTTTTTTATTTGATATATTTTTATTTCTCGCAAAATGGGGAGAACAATTGTGTAAATAGGGCGTTTCTGTGATGAACGTCACAGATTTCGTAACATTATATTTACACAAATATTCATTTATGGTAACATTAAAAGTACCAGTTCACGTCTACACCCCATTTTTAATAATAATTTGATATTCTAAAATGTTTGTTCCCATGATAACCAGATAAAACATTTCTCACAATGTAAGGTTGATTTTAGCTTCTTATATATGGGGCAGTATAAAAATGGTTATATTCCGCATAATTATGTTAAAATAGGCATAGTTATATATTACAGTTTTAACTATTTAGAGCCCGGAGTGCTTAAAACGTCACTGTGATCAGGGTGCCAGCATATGGGAACACAAAAGCCTGATAGCTACGCCGTATTCACAAGTCGAAACATTTGGTAAATTGTATACTGTTCTCAACCCATTATATTCACTCCGGAGACTTATTGCGATTTTTACAGAAAGAAAACATTGCTCATTTAAATTCACTTGACACTTCAATATATTTCTCAACATAACCTAACTATTACTAGTATCTAATACCTCTGTGTTTGTCATTCTGGTGATATTTTAGTGGCAGGATACTGTTAAAAGCTCAGGTAAGCAAGAAATATAGTATGACGAAATGTGTTCAAAATCACAGTATTTACAGTAAACTACAGCAGAAATGAAATGTTCTGTCGCGCCCACAGGTCTGTTCACAGTTTTGATAATGTATCGCATTGTTAAATAATGCCTTTCTATTTAGATCAACTAACTCATTGTATTTAATGTTAACACATGTACAAATTATATATATTGGAGCAGTATAAGCTAATAATAAACTTAGCGAATTGATCATACAGCTCTGTTTAGTATGATGCATGCTCATTCTATTGGATGTCAGGTTAAACGTATGGGTTGGACCTGTGATGTTTTATGCTAATAGTTTGTTTACACTAGTGAGCAGCACTCTCGTCGGTCTATTGCTGACTAGTTTACACCATAACGAAATAAAGGGCTCTATAATCTTTATTAAGCACCGAAATCACGTTTTAGGAGCTGCTAACTATTAGTAATGAATGACACTTGTCTTCTGGATTACATTTTAAAAATTGATATCAGCAATGTATGGACCTTTAAAAAAATACCTGGTCAACTGCATATGTATCTCGTTTGACAATGGGTAACAATAGAAAATTGATAATATTTTTTTCTGTGACGAAATGAAGTTTGTTTAATATTTCATAATTACTATTATATGTATCAAATGTGCGAAACGGGTAGGGTAACACTGGAAGTATTCAAGAGGTATTTTTGGATATCGAAAAAAAACATGGCCCACCTAATAACACAAGAGAAACGCTGACCTAGTACGTAACCAGCGAAGGCTAAATATTTCGTATTTAATGTATAATGCTTGTATTTCCTGCACTTAGACATCGGGTGGCCACCTGGTGACCATCATATGTGTAACCTGAGTAGTTATTAGCTAATGTAATTATCCATAAAAGCGGTAAATAAGAGACTGTGTATAAAATTACATTGTGGTATTGTTTACCCGGATCCTGCATGCATCAAATAAATTAACCCTTGTCCTGCTGCGGCCGTATATATACGGTTTCAAGCTAATTTTAAACCGAATTATATGTCACTGGAATGATAATTTAGTTTCTGGTAGCTGCTCAGTTAATCAAATACTTCAACTTGGGAAATGTATTTTTTCAAAAAATAAAAAACATTTTTCGTCATCTGAAGCTGGAAATTGCGTCAGAGATTATCAGAGATATTCATATAATATATCTTGAACAGTTCAAGTGTATTTTGTGTATAGTGATATTACAAAAATACCTATATTATTAAATCTCTAATTATTCAGAGATCTGTAACAAAAAATATCCGTATTTGATTCCTAATGACCTTGATGGATTGTAGAAACCTCGAGTGAATTAAATACGCAATACATAATCATGCGCCTTAAATGCAGTCACATTGTCACGATTTCTCAGGTAGAACCCCACACGTTTTAACTATTCTTTGCCCAAATTTGCCACATAAACGTATTCCGCGAACCCACGTTTATTTTTTAAATCGTGATGTAATATTTTAATTATACCCTCATAAGCCACCATTGAACGCAGCATAATACAACTTGGCATATAACTATATAATACATTGAGCAACTGTGCGCCTGTCAATGCCAGAGAGAAAGAGCTCCCAAAATTTAAACATGCTCTCTTAACACCGAGAAGCTTCCCGATACGCCCTGGTATGACGACGAACTCATTGCCACCAAACAGAAAAAAAGGTGCCGTGAATCACAGCGGAGAACATCCAAGCTGACAATTCATCGATAACTATACTTACATGTAGAACAACGACAGTTGGTGATGACGCTTTAAGAACTAAATGATGGAACCAGGCAACAAGGCGAAGGAGAATCCTTCAAATGCCAGGGTAATATTTGGCCTCGTTTTACCATTCATAACCATTCAAGATCGTCAACAAGTCTATAACATCTGGCTGTTTTCCTTCAATCTAAAAGGCAGCCCAAGTAACACATTTACTCAAGAAGAGCTCGCTGAATCCCGACACAATGAAGAACTATCGGCCTGTATCGAACTTGCCATTTGTGTCCAAGATAGTCGAGAAAGTGGTGGCTTCGCGCCTCAACACACATAATTATGGCTCAAAACTCCATTTCAGAACCGTTGCTGTCTACTTATCGAAAACATCACAGTACGGACTGCCCAAAAATAACATACTGCAGGCCATAGATAGGAAGAAATGTGTGAGGCTGCTACTATTAGCTCTTTCTGCCGCTTTTGATACCACTGACCACGGGATCCTGGAGAGCGTCTCAGAGTGAGCGGAGGTGTATGTGGCACAGCCTTGGCATGGTTTAGGTCTTACCTGACTGGCAGGACACAGTCTGTGAAGATTCACAACACCACTTCAAAGCCGAGATTGCTGAGCTACAGTGTGCCTCAAGGCTCTGTATTGGGGCCACCACTGTTCACATTATATTCTGCACCCATAGCAAGTATAGTGCGGAGCCATAGACGATGTTTCACCAGCATCATGCTGCAGAGACCACCAAGCGGATCGAAGCATGTGTCATGGAGATAAAGGCATGGATGACAATGAATTGGCTAAAATTGAAGGAGGAAAACACACTCGTTGCCTTTTTGAACAGCTTCAGCGAGACCTCTCTCCAACATCATCGATATTAGCCTATTATTGATGACAACAACAACGTCGTGGACGGTGGACCAACATTGAACCAACATAGGGTCAACGTATTGCACATGATGGGATCTGACCTGTTTGTGTGCCATTGGTGTGCACGATGTAAACGATTGCCCAATAATTTTGCTACCACAGCACGATTAATAAGCAGCGATGGGGCTTAAAATGTTTTCACCGTTATTCGCGACTAAAATCGTGTTTTAATCTGTTTTATCAGCTGATTGAATCACAGTAATTGGAAATTAAATGTGTGTTTAAACACCAAGATTTGCGAATGTTTGGTCTCAAATTAAACTAATATGAGTACTTTTCATTCACTTGAAGTTGTGGGTCGCGATAGCGAGACACAAAATTCGCGTGGGTGAAAATTTCAATTGTGTAATTTCAATTAGCGTTTGAAGGGTTAAGTAGGATCACATTCAGTAATGCACCTTGTGTGTGCTGTAATCAGATATACTTACATAAACTAATCCATTACAACTATGCCGGAGCTTTATTTAGTGTAGTGCCTAATCCAATTGCTTCATTTGTTTTGTGTTAACAGCATTGAGGTGGTCTATTATATCACCAAAATGTTTCTTATCATGAACACATGGTACACTTTATACACATTGAACATATTATGTTGTTTTTGTCTGCCAACAAAATACAGTGCAATTGATGTAACAGAAGTACGCTTATCGGAATGTGCTACAGCCCCACACGATATAGCCTTACATTCCAGCAGTGATTATTATCACAATATTAATAATTGTTTTCTGGATAAGTTTGTATTATGCACCAGGAAACAAGTAAGCGGGACAGTTGACGAACTGAACTTGGGATTTAATACATTGGGTGTATGTGGAGTGCTGACAAGTTATTTTATCAGTGCTTATTTACCTTGGAGGTTTTATATTAATGTGCTGAGTGACTTCAACATGAACATAGTGATATTGTCCTTTCATTTTCCATGGATTCACTCAGGATGTCCTGTATATGGAATGATCATGGAAGGAAGCATCCTGGGAGAGAACAATAACAGATTGTACTGTGGCAAGAGAAATCCATGGAGTCAAATATATGACAATAAATGCAGCGTGCGGATATATGGCAATGAAATGTATCCAATGGATTTACATATATATTTTTTGCTAGTCATAAGGCAGAGGATTATAACACATAGTTCGGTTTGTTTTATAGACCCATCCTCTATGCTGAATTTTCAGGCATTTTCTCATCTGGCTTCCAGCCACAAGCCTGTCATTTTCAGAGTGGTGACAAAACCTTACATGCTTCTCATGATGCACTTTGTGAACACAAATGATGCACAGTATTTTGATATCAGGGATGGACCAGGCGAGTTATCTCCATTTGTCCAAACAAGTTACCATGTTCACGTAAGTGGAAGATTGATGAGTACAGCATACATTGTGACTATTCATTTGAAAATATATATCGATACAACAGATATCGATTTTGTTTACGAAAGTATGTCTGTGTTGGATATCAGACGCATAGTTCCATGCATTCATACTGGAGGTATCCGCTCATTACACCATGGCGAAAGCTCTGATGAGATAACATTTCACTCACAATCAACCGTAAATGTTGGCTGTCACATATTCTACAGTAGCGTCTCTGATCTGAAATTCTTAACATTTCCAAAGCTGGATATCATATATTACACATATTTCGGGAGCACTGTATTTAACGAGTCACTATTGCTTAGTTGTCAATTCGGAGGCTTGTTTGCTTTTTCGTTAGATTATCAGGAAAATGTGAAAGCTATTTATCAATATTGCAATAACCTCGATGATTCTTTGTCTTCCTTTATCATGTCAGAAGAACAAACATTATTAGTTTCTATCATTTGGTTTAGACAATATTCGCATGGATTTTTTAAGGGATCTCTTAATATGATACCTTGTAAATACAGAAATATACATGTGACTCAGTCATTTAATCATAACATAATGCATTTAGTAAATTATAAGACGGCGTGTGAGCATATTCAGATTGATGGTCCGAAAAGCGAGATAACCAAGGATGACATAAACACAACCAGACTGACAATAACAAACGAATATAATATAATGGGACCAACATTTTTAAACTTCCAATTTCAAAATAGCTCGCCACTAGATGAGATGACTTGTCTTCACCACGTAGTCTTTAATATGAGCTTTTACGAGCCATATATACCTTTTATAAATTATTTTTCATACCATTGGCGTAGTGGAAGACACCCTATGTTTGAGTTTGGAATATTACAGAGTGCTAATATCACTTTGAGTAGATGTTTGCTGTCAAAAGGTACGTTTGTTATTGTAGTGGAGAAACCATTTTGTGACACACTTTGGCGAAAGGGGAGAATGACTGAGCTGGTTGACAACTCAATGATACTTTTAAGAAAGTGTTTCAGAGACTTGTTTGCACCTTTCAGTGATGGAAGAAAGGTTGTAAAGTACTTTAAATTACCTGAGGGCGGTGATCATAAAACGACTCTGACTGTTTGGAATGAACCCGATTGTAGTTTAGAGTGCAGCAGTTATAAGTTTACCTTATTGGAATATATAACACATGCTGGAATACTTTGTGAATATACAATAAATATGCAGGGACATACAACCATGACATTTGTCAGCGTACATACACAAGAACCATTTCTGCTGTCCATTACTAATTATGTTGATTCTCATAGCCATACGTGTTTAACAAAACAATGTGACCCGGCTTTAACAAAAAGCAACAAATATGTGCAAAATTCAACAAATAACCGCTTTCGGGACTTCATTTCTTTCAAAAAAAGGTACGTACAGTGATTGTCAATTACCACAAACTGTGAATTTGTTATGGCTGCTGTTGCTATACTGTTGATCATGTACACCTAGAACAAGTTGACAATAATCGTACAGAGTCAACCTCAATACATTTTCTCAAAGCTCGAACCACATTGTGGCGTCCTTTTTCTGATTTTGCCTATCTGTCAATGTCTACCTGAATTGAAATATCAAATGAATGACTGGTGAGTATCAGTGTGATTTTTCTAGTAGTCAGCAGAAGTACTTAAGTTAATTTAAGGTTCAAATTACTAATAAAGTAATTTGATTTTTTTCAACTAATCAGTCAATAAACTTTTGCAGCCAGTCAGCGGGCCGCCGGCTGTCAACTAGCGACGCCCACGTCGTACCGTCCAGCACATTATTGGCAATCCACTGACTACAGTCATCTCCGATGGTGACCGCCGGTGGGCCACTAGCAGCATAGCGCCATCTCGCACTTCTTCACGAACTTGCTACTGGTATAGACTTCAGTGGGACTATTCACTATTATGAAGTGTGGGACCAGCGTCTTACCCAGCTTCGGGACCGCTCGGGCTTACAAATGCTGACGAGTAGTCGTCGCCTGAGCGGCCTCGTTTTGACTAGCTTTTTCCGCCAACCTATCGCACATCACTTTCACTACAGGCACCGAGCTGGACAGACGTTCCGTTTAGACCGCGGAGCCCGAGCCGCATGGCGTAAGTCGTCGCGTTCTATTTAATTGTGTGCACAGCATTGTTATGTCTAGACTACTAATAAAGAGAGAATGAAGGAAAGAAGGAAGTTATTTACTTACAGTCGACAAAATGATAAATCGAATGATAGTATTCAGGGTTTGGTGAGGGCAGTTTGCCGGTGTGGCAACTGACCATTTCCCTGGATCAACATTGTTTAGGCAACTAGGAGGGAACTATTTTTAAATTCATATTCAATCGTCAAACACCATAATTGGGTGATTCGATTTTCACACACTCCCGGCCAATTCAAGAAATATCAGTATTTTTTTTCTTTTCTAAACGTAACAATCATAAATTTTGAACTGAAAAATATAGCCTCGACCCAGAGAACTTTTAATAGGATTATAGCCATTTAAAACTGTTCGCCTGCCATACATATTTAACCCGTTGAACACGAGATCATTATGCTACTGCGCTCTTTCTGAAACGAGATTATTTTATGACGTCATAGTTCTCTCATGCAATCAGACCCGGAGATCTCCGGGCCTCGTATCTGAATGGTCTCCCTAAATTACGGAGATCTCCGGGGCTCGTCACAAACGGGTTAATAAACAGCCCTATTTGACCCATAAATATATTACTGCCAGGACCGTAGGTCAACATTTTGTAATTATAACCATATTTTTATTCCAGAGGAAGCAATTTTGTTTTACTATGTCTTGGTAAGAGCTGCCATTTTGGCAGCTGGTGTCCCTTTCACTTAGCTGCTCAAGCTGCCGTGGCTACACGTGCACCCTCCAATATACGGGCATGCAAGGCGAGCATCACCCCACCAGCTCAGTTCATCAGATATAAACATAAATTAAGCCGCCATCTTGTTTCGGCGGAGAGCACGGCACATTCCGCTCACATGTCAAGGCCAACTCTGCCAGCAACACTGTTTGGAAATATAGTCTAGACTTTTTGGAAAAAGAAAAAAAAAAAATTTCAGTCGTGAAAGCGAGACTGAATTTATTTTAATATGTGCTTTTACAAATCACACATTACATTGTGTGATTGATTTTGTAGGAAAATTTGATAGCCTATGTTTTCATACGTTCAGACTGACGCGCCTTCTGAGTTCACATATGACATGCGCTCGCCGCTGATGGCCGACAGAGGGACGACAGCTGGGAATATATGGTAATGCGTCATGAGCTGGTGTGGCACGCCGAACAGTCACACACACACCATGCAAACTAAGCCGATAGGCACTAGTCTACACGCACCGACACACATCGATGCGAGCGACCGATTTTGACGTCACAACAAATAATTCTCATAGTGAACGTTTTATAAAAAAAAATAGATTTTTATTGTGGGAAATAGCCATCAATGAATTACTTACTATGCAATCTTTATAGACTAGTGTCAGTCAGAATTACAACAAATAATTTTCAAAATTAAGCAGAACTGTAGATGAATATACAGTTGAGCTTAGTCTATCGTCACGAGAACAAAATTTTCTCATGATAGGAAGACTTTAATTGTTATGTATTTTCTCTGACTCATACGACTTGACAGTTGCGCTATCATGACTATTTTGATATTTTTGTGGTTCTTCGACTTCTGTGGAAAACTTCTCCACACAGGTCGAATTACCAAATACAACAAACTCATAGCTTAGAATAGTTTTAGCAATTATTCTGGCATCTGTACATGACATTTTATGACCTACAATCCTCACAATTTCAATGTATTAGTACAAGAAATAATTCAAAGAGATGATCCCTACAACGCACAATTTCTCCACAGATTTTTCAGACATTTCAGCAACCCTTTTAACCTGTAACCCCAACCTGGGTCATTCTTCTAACTGCAGATTCATTTGACATCAAGATCTTCTCTCAAACAATCTGCTGTGCACACAATTCTTCAAATAGAACACGACGGCCAAAAATAGTTGGTATGGTTAAAATGCATACCATTTCAACACCCGTTTGAGTAATGCACAGTAGCCAATAGGCCAGCAAACTCAAACGTTTCACTTTTTTAAATAATTTTAATACAAACATTTTCAAATGGCTACCAGAGGCGACAGTGAAGGTTTTGTGTCAACACCCCTCGAAGAAAAGGGGCTCGTCCTAAAGACCCTTATTTTCCTTTAACTATACCAGCTACCCTATCATCCATAAAACCTGTATCACTAAATAGAATCGATACTATTCGCAACGAATACACAGAATTACTCGATCAGTTCCCGGAACTAACCCATCCTACGACGAAGGGCGAGACAGTAAAACAAGGTATCACCCATAAGATAGTAACGAAAGGGCACCCCGTTTTTGCACGCCCTAGACGACTCGCTCCCGACAAATTAGTTACTGCTAAAAGATAATTCGACGAGATGATAAAACTCGGCGTCATTGAACCAACTGACAGCGAATGGTCATCTGCATTACATATGGTCCCCAAGAAAAATGGAGACTGGAGACCATGCGGCGACTAACGCAGTTTGAATGCTCAAACAGTACCAGATAGGTACCCGATACCGCATATTCAGGACTTTACTCCTGGCCTCGTCGGAGCCAGAGTTTTCTCGAAAATAAATTTAGTCCGGGCATATTACTAAATTCCGGTCGAACCCGCTGACATACATAAGACAGCAGTCACGACGCCTTTTGGCTTTTTCAATTTCACTAGTACACCGTTTAGTTTAAGAAATTCAGGTCAGACATTTCAACGGTTTATTGACCATGTCACATGCGGACTAGATTTTGTTTCGTGACGAGTGTCGATCACAAAACACATAAGAAACACTTACAAATAATCTTTACTCGCCTATAGTCAGGGACCATATCCACCGAAATAAGATCCCGTGCGAATTTTTGTATGATGCTAAGCCAACCATTCAGATGTCTCAAGGACATTCCAAATACCAAAAAAAAACATGTTGGCAGTCTGAAATATGTGGGGGGGGGTGGTGAGGTATATAAGAATAAGAAAATTATAATATTTCACTTGGCTGACTTTGGGATAGAGCATTAAAACATCCAGATGATATTTTTACACATTTTTGGAAACAGTAATATTGGAAACAGTAATACCACATTTTGTCATTGATTATATTCAGGACGAAACATAGGTGAAGTTATGATTTTTTTTCAGAAAACATGAATCCACCCTTAGAGCGCTGAAAGTCAATATTTTCAAAACAAATCACTAAGTTTGTAGAATGGAACTTTTTCGTTTGCTCTACATGTGTATGAATGTGACCATGTTAATGTATGTTGACCTTATTTGGTATATCGGTCATCTGGTTCCATTATATCAAGTTAGAAGTACCCCACCTTGTTGCATGCAGGACTTATGAGGTCAGAAGAACGGTTGGGGTACTCTCACAAGTAACATTTTTTCGACTCTATGTAATAACATAATCCTAATTTTTATAGTTATAAACAACCTTACTATCACTCGTCCCATATTTTATCATTGAAGACATTCAGGACGAAACATACGTGAAGTTTTGATTTTTTTAAACACACCCTTAGAGCGCTGAAATTTTACATTTCACAAAAAATTAACACAGCTCGAGCACTGGTCGGACGTGTTTTAAAGACATTATTCATCACCAGGTGGCATACAAATTGGTCTTTGTCAGTAATGTCTTGTGGATTGTGTGGGACCACATGCTGATATACTTAGTTGGCAATATTTCAGTTATTTTATTAGAAGTGGTGTTAATTGTAACAGATGCAGATCTGTCCTACTGATAGGTTTGAACAAGGAATCTAGATTCCTTGGTTTGAATGGGCATTATGAGGCTCGCTGAGGTCAATAAAATATGATGACTTGCTGACAATGGACAAAAGACACATTGTTGGGTAATATGCCTGCAAAGGGAAAGCTGGATGTAAAGTTAGTACCGTATATGACCTGTTCATAACAAACACATCAAAATGAGTTTATGTGGTCTTTGGCATTGTCATTTGACTGCATAGTTATTTGTGTCTTGGAATAATAAATGATAAATAAATAATTATAGACTTATAAATAATTATCTACATCTCAGAAGCCAAACAACTGATAATTTGAAGTGCTGTGTAATATTTCGGATGATGTTTTGTTACTTTAAAAAATATATTCATACTAAGATAGTACATGATAAAATTTAATCATACTATAAAATTAGATTTTATGATATATTTGTATATTTTTTTCTAGTTATACGTATATGTACTTAATAGCATTTACAAAATCAATGATACTTTGAAAGTCTTAGAAAGTCTGTTAAATTAGAGAAGTCCTTCTCCACCAACAGCAAATAGCTAGGGACATCAATCACTGACTTTTCCTAATGTTAAAGTGTCAAGACGTTGCTCGTGAGAAAGTTTCTAAAGTAACATTTATTGGCATAGAGTGATTCCGTAAAGCAACTACTGTTCTAAGACATCATATTTACAAGAGACTAAAGCCACTCACTGATAAAAAAGGTTTAAAAAAAGTAAGGTCTGTTGACGTAATAATGGTTATAAGGCATACACCAGTAAAACATATTTATATCAGAAGAGGTATAATGCACCTATACATGGGGGGAACGGTAATAGATTAGCCTACACCCCCCCCCCCCCTCCATTTCCTTTTATAATTACACCATCTCTTGAAGGCTAAGTTCTATACTGGACTGATACATATTTAACGTAGTTAGGAGAGTATCCCATCCTGATTTTTGACTTCATACACCCTCAAGGGGACAGGTCATGGTTTCCCATTCTCAGACACATAGGTATATCAAATGTATGCTGCGGCAAATCCAACAAACATATGCTACAATGTGCATATCCTTACAACTACACATGGAACGGAAATAGTACGTCTTAGTTAACAGTGGAGATATTGTAATACTCCAGCAGCTGATGACCTCAAAGGTTAGATTTATATCGTTAAAAATGTCTTAACTTCAGATATGTTTCGTCCTGAATGTATTCAATGACAAAATGTGACAACATTGGTATTAAAGCTGTTTATAACTATAAAAATAAGATTTTGGTAATACAAGGGGCCGAACAAATGTAACCAGTGAGGCTACCTCATCTAGACTTTTAACCCCATAAGTCCTTTGTGCAACAAAGTAGCTTTTTTATAATTTGGTATATTGTTACCAGATGACAGATGTATCAGCTGATGTTAGCACACATTATAATGTTCATAATCATACAAATGTACAGGAAACGGAAACGTTTCATACTACTAACTGTGTTAAGTTGTTGTTTTTAATAATGACTTTCAGCGCTCTAAGAGTGGGTTTACACTTGACGAAAAAATCTAAACTTCACTTCAATATATTCCAAGAACAAAATTAATGTGGCCAGAGTGGTTATATAATTGTTTAAAACTATAACAATGACGATTATTTTATGACAATGCCCGGAGAAATGTAAGTTCGGTACTACTGAATTAGGTTTTTTAGGTCACCACGTTTGCTTAGAGGGCATTTCACCGTTACCCAGCGCCGTGGACGCTATAGTAAATTTCGCCAGACCCGAAAAGCAACGAGCATCGGAATGGTAAATTACTACCATAGATTTATACCACATTGCGCGGCTGAGGTGACGCCGCTAAACAATTTACTGACCGAAGCTAACGAAAGACATACAAGATTGTCACCTAAGTCAAATTTCGACTTGAATTGGAATGAGGGCGCAGACTTGGCGTTCATAGAGTCTAAGCAAATACTTGCTAACGTAACCCTCCTCGTACACCCAGACCTCTCGGCTCAATTGAATATCATGTGTGACGCTAGTGATTTCGCCGTAGGTGGCGTTTTACAACAGTGCATCGACAACGTTTGGCAACCACTATCATTTTTTAGCAAAACGTTATCTCCCGCAGAGACACATTACAGTGCTTTTTACTTCGGACTAATGAGGCTATAGCTGGGACTCCGATGGGATTTCGGAGTGGGCCTAATATAAAGGGACGCCGAACGCCGGCCTTTTATCCATCTATATCTGGCCAGTGATAACAGTTGCGCAAATTAAAATCTGGAATGTTATATAGTGAATGTGAGATCTCACAAAAATAATCTGCATGAGAATAGAAATTTGCTAATGCGTTTTGGTCACAAGTCTATAACTAGAGCAGACATACCACCAAGACTTGGTTGAGTTTCATATTTGGGCAGGCGTTTCTGTGTTTTTTTAACTTTTTTTCTGGATCACTGTAGGAACCGGATACGATTTTGGGCATATGGTTGTTTTCTGTGAAATCTTAAGAAATACCATATTTTTTAACTTTCGTTGGTTACTAGGGCTTTTTAGATTGTAGCGATGACAATTTTGTTTTAAAAAACTTATATTTATATTTAATGAATAATACTAACAACATGTATTTTGTTTAGTTTTTTTTCCTGGCGGGAAGCAGAGAAGACATGTCAGAAATCAGGATTACATTTGTTATCCCTCAGCTCAAAGGCAGATGAATATTTGATAGAGAAAATGTATGTTGAAGACAAAAGAAAGCGTGCTCTGTCATCCTTTGGCGAATTATTATTTCTAGGTTTGACGTACAATGAGGTAAACATTATAAAACATGTGTTTTGTTTGTTAACCCTTTCAATCCTGAATTTACCATTGTCATCTTCATCCACTACAAGCCGCGAATTGCTGTCGCAATTCTCGACTTGTAGTGGATGAAGATGATTTGATGTGAGTGAAAAATTAAAGAAAATTGCTATGTATTGGTGAACCAGTTTCATGGAATTTTTTCTTTTAAACCCTTTGTTTTAGCGAAATAAATTGTATTTTCAAGGATGTAAAATGATGCATTAATGCATCGTGGGGGCTTAAAGGGTTAATTAATGATTATTATATATGTCTATATTCAGTGTAATTAAAATCAGGGCAAATTTCATTTCAACGTACATCATGGTTATAATCATCCTGGTAATTGTTTACATCCCAACATAATTGTATGAACTATTTACTTCAACAGAGAAATGAACCACAGTGGCTAGACGGCACTCCACCAGTTTATGACCATCTGTTCAACGTCAAAAAGGACGACGCATCACACCTCTGGCATAGGTCGTGCCAAAAAGTTCCAGGTGGAAAACAAATAGACAAAACTAATATCACGCAAACGTATGGGAAGTATATGTTTTCATCCAGCCAATCTAAGAATAACTGTACCGGATTATTATTACAAACGGATGGTTCTAGTTTAGGATGGATAAGAATTCCCTGTAAAACAAAGTTCAATGCCAGCTTTGTCTGCACCAAAGTACGCAATACTTCACTTGATATCATCAGTGATGCAATGGTATCGTATCATAGTGAAACATGTAACGATGGTTGGATTCTAATGAAAGGATATTGTTATCTGATAATAAGGCCGTATGTAGGCGAAATAAGCGCATTTGACGGTATGAGAATTTGTTCATTACATAATGCCACTTTTCCAGTTACACATTATTTGTATGATAAACATATAATGCCCGCGAGACAAAAAAAGATATACGAGGCATTAATGTATGACAATAGCCAATACAGATTTGCAAGAATAACTGAGAGCGTTACAGAAGAAGGTATTCCAGATTTCCCTTCAACTGACGTTTTTGAAGAAATTAGAAAATCTGTGAATTTTATACCATATGGAAAGTACCCCATACAAAGGCAGCTGGAAAGCACTATATTAGAACTGTTGGACATTTTATACTATTACGAGCCGCGTGACGATTGGCGAAATGTTGCCGTTTGGACATCCAGTTCTATAGTACCGTGCCTGTATGTGGAGATTCCAATAATAATATTAAGACAACTAGTTATATCAGACGATACAATCAAACGAATCAGAAATCCGTGGCTCGCTGAAGATTTAGGATGTAACCGAGTAATGCCTGTCAATTATCTGATATGCACTGCTTCTCCAGAACTGGTAGTTAATAAACGTGATAAATGTAAAGGTGATCATTTTTTATGTCAAGATGGAGCTTGCATTCTCTCAGAATATGTCAGAGATGGAATCACTGACTGTACAAGTGGTGATGATGCACATACTATGGTTCGCTCATCTAATAATGACACTAACAATTTCGTTGTTGAAAATTGTTATGAATACATATGCACTCCTTTGGATAAAAGAGTTATTTCTTCGTCTATGTGTATACCTTACCATGCTATATGTGACGGGATATCACAATGTCCTAATAATGATGATGAACAACCCTGCCCGACAAAAGAACAGGATGAGCATAGCAGTCTCAAAACTAGCGTCTCAAGTAAAGTATCACCATGCACAATAGGAAATCAATCAAGTCTCCTGTGTCAATATGATAGAAACTTCAAACCAATGTTTGGTGATTGTCATTCATTCGATTTGTTGTCCCAATGCGAGAATGTAGGTTGTTCTCGTAAATTTAAATGCTACAATAGTTATTGCATATCTGTTGACAAGGTATGTGATGGAATAGTGGATTGTCTTGGAGGTGATGATGAAATAAATTGTGAAAACTATGTATGCGTTGGAATGTTGAGGTGTAGAGGAGAGAGACACTGTGTTGGAACTTGGCAAATTTGTGATGGTGTACCTCAATGTAAAACATATGACGACGAGGTCAACTGTGAGTCGTGTCCTGACAACTGTCTTTGTTCTGGCCATGTTATAATATGTGACGTTTACAGTACAGATTGGTCTCTCATCGTAAGTGATTCATTTAAAGTAATTATAATGAAAGGATTTATTGCAGATATAAGTTTTATGAGGATGTATAAAATAGCAAAGGTATTGGACATTTCTAACTGTAACATAACGTATTTATCTGAGAGGGACAATTTAGGGATGAATCATGCATTTATTCTCTATGCTTATCTAAATAACAATGGTTTAAAATCATTGCTCGATTTTAATATAAGTATATTTGTCGATATATTTTTACTTAATATTTCTCACAATCAAGTAATTAATTTGGACGGTATACATTATCAGAAATTATATATTTTAGATGCAAGTTATAATTCACTCACATATATATCCACAAGAATGTCACTGCCTGTGATAGAATATATTAATGTGAAAGGTAATAACCTACTTCATATTGAGAATAGGGTGTTAGGCATTATACCACGTCTTAAGTTACTAACTGTATCTGATTATATGATTTATTGTTCATTGAATTTGTCAATAGAATGCAATTACGAAGGTTCTTATATGTGTCCTAGAATCATAGAATTCTACCAGAAAATAACCTTGTTATGCCTCGCTATTTTTAATTTCGCTGCTGGTTTTATGCCATTGTATTATAAACAAATTCGACAGAAAGATCAAAGAGGCAGACCACACGATATGGGAACAGTTATCATCAATAATTTATCGTTCAGCTGTTTAGTAGTGAGTTTTTATGTATCTATTATTGTTGCAGCTGATACATATTATGCTCAAAATTATATGCAATTTTACAAATCTTGGCTTTCTAGTGCGTTCTGTAAACTATCTGCTGTAATTTCAATCACTGCCAATGTAAGCTGTTTACTGTTAGGCTGCGTTAGAATGATTTATATTCTTATAAAGACGATTTATCCTTTTAAACAGCTAGTTCAAAAACTTCCACTCATATGCATAATGGTGTGGCTTTTTCTAATTACTACAATTTTACCATTATCTATTGTTAATTATAGACTACTTAACAATTTATCTCACTCCAGGTTTGCATTTTGCTTAGGTATCACACAAATGGGTGGTCACTTCGATGCGATTATGATTTGTCCTGCAGCATTAGCATTGCTCTGTCAATCAGCGTGTTACTACGTCGTCTACCGCGTGTCTCAAAAGAGTGCTAACGTTTCAGGCTATAAACTGTCAAGAAAAAGAAAACTAAAATTTGTGCGCGTAGCTATTATCTCTGTATTGCCAGATTTGTTTTTGATTATGACCTACGGATATAGTGCGTTAGAGAAACACAATCATCTGAATATTGTATTATATTTGTTCACTGTATTCCCATTGAGTAAGCTTACATCAACTTGCTTTAACAATCGCAAATCAAGCTAGTATTACATGGGATTTGACTGAATTAAATGATATAAAAAACTTCTCAATCTGAATGTGATTACAGTTCCTGTTTATGTATTTGGTCAGGTTGCTCAGAGCTTTAAAGGATGTCTGTATATTTGGTTTAGCTTAAGGCCCAGTCACACATACCATCACGCACGTCCAGCGCACAAAAAAATGAAGAATTTTGGTCAGTAGGAGAGAGTCTGGCTAGTTGAGCCACAGGGTTAGTTTTTAGGATCCTGACATCGCTTAGTCAATGTGGCAGTCATCCCCAGATTCCTGGACGCAGCCTGACGGAGATGACCGCCCCGTTGTCATACTGTGGTGTCGTGTGCATGCAGAGCAGCGTGGTGCGGCCCGTAGTATTTTTCCCCTCACTTGAAGCGTGATACTCAGCGACTGCGGACGTGCCGCAGCTCGCTCTCACCAAGTCATAGAGACGTGCCGTGCGCGGAGGGTTGTGCATTGTGGTTTTAGCATGTTGATCAATTAAACATGACAAGAGAGAAGACAGTTTCCTAGTTTATTTAATACCGCTGATCGAACGGAGAAGGAAGTTATTTGAGTTTGATGGCAAGATTGGGAGGAGTCCTTCGTCGGCCGTTATGACCCATAACGGGACCTCGGTGTAAGCTTCAATTCGCCGTATTGGTAACTACGACAACATCCCACACGCCATATTGGGTACCCCGACGTTCAACTCGCACCCACACGCCATATTGGTGACCTCGACGACTGATTGCTCACGCAACAGCGTTTTCACCTAGACAACGGGTGAAAACTGATGTTTTCAAGGATAGTTTCATAATTTTAGGGGATTTTTTGAAAAAAATCATCCGCATTTTTTTCACAAGGTACGTGAAAGCTGTAGGTCAAAATATATGTATGCCAGTATTAATTAGTTAGAAAGTGTTACCAGACGAGAAGCACGTTTTTTTGCGTCGAAAACGGCGTAATTTTCTAAATTTTTGGTCGAAATTCCACGTGTTTGGCGCCTTTTCAAGATGGCGGCCTTGCCGATTCTCTAGAAGAATCTAGAAAATTACTCTTATAGACATAGTCTATCATTTTTATAGTAAGAGTTTGTTTAATGCCTTTATTCTACTAATGCCACTGTAGGCGAGTAGGAGGGGGGTATTTTCTATAACTTATTTTTATCGTTGATTACCATAATTGGGTAACTCGATCTTAAAGTCCACAGACGAAATCTCGTCAAATTTTTTCACGATTTTTCTAAAAATCGACAGAAATTTCTACTACCGCTTCGACTCGGGTAACCTTTAATAGGTTTAGGGCCAAAATAAATTGTTTCCCTAAATGAATGTCAATAAATGGTCTTATTTGGTCTGCTAAAATATTCCAGGACCGTAGGTCAATATCTTGTACTATTATCATATGTTATTTCAGAGAATGCTGAATATTATATTTGTATTTGGTAGGTGAGTGCCATCTTGGTCGCTGGTCTCCCTAACTCAGCTCAAAGCTCGCCGTGGGCACCCACGTGTTCCCCCCTACCCGGCATGCATCGGAACAGTGAACCTGTGCCGCCGCACCACATTAGCATAAAGTAAGCCGCCATTTTGCTTTGGTGGAGATTATTAGTCACATGTTCCAAATTTTACACGGACAGTTTGTAATAAAAAAATTCTTTAATTGTTTGTAAATTTTCTTTTTCAACACGATTGAGGGAGAAAATGTGTAAATAAGTCGTTTCGAAAACGAAATTCTGTCACTAATTGGTGAAATTTTTATTCACTTTGAAACGCTTTTGGTGTTTGTAATCGTGCTAGGCTATTCAGCGCCTTATTAGGGCACGCAGTAGCTGATGAATATGCTAATGTGAGGCGAGACAGGGATGCTGACTGTATACTATGTACGCATCGCTCAAAGCTTACCGTTACAGACTATAAGCCACACGCTGCCTGCCGTACAGGCTGTGAGCGCCGATCATACACACACACACCCAACACAAGCGACATAAACCAACCGCCATCGAACACAGTCGGTTTATACGTCAATCAATGAATTGATGCGAGCGATTGATTCGGACGTTTATAAAGTGATTCGGTGATGAATGTACCATTATAAAAAAAAAAAACATGGAATGTTCATCACAGATATCATTTTTCAGCGAAATGATACACTTTATCATATATCAACATAGACTACTGTCAGTCACGTTTTAGATACTATTCTTAAATCACAAATGTCACTGTTTTTCTTCGCAGTCACATTTAGTCTATCAGTTTGAGAACGAAATTTTCTCATGATAGTTATTTCTGAAGCTTAAATTTTTATATAAATACAGAAATATTCGATTTGACAGTTGCGCTATCGCGAAACATTGCAAATATTTGAATGTGTTTTTCGACTTGTGTGAAAAATTTTTTCACCCAGGTCGATTTACAAAAACTATTATAATAGCTTAGCATAGCTTATCACAGTTATATCTGGCATATTGTTTTTATGTACCACTGCGACCTACGGTTTTCACGCTACCATTTTGCATGTGTGTGACTCAGTGAAAACGTTTTATGTCTCATATAGACCTACAGTTTTCATTTTAATTAATACATACCTTTTGTGAATTTGTGAACAGCACTTAGGCGAAATTTCAACGACACATATTTCTGCAACTAATCTGCAACCCCCGTTTCTCGCACCATGCGACATAGCATGAACATTTGCTAAAGTCTACACTTCTAACTTCAACATATTACAGACATATTTCATCTGATTTTTACGGCATTGCACAACCTGTCCGCGCACGGCGCGTCAAAAATAGTTGGCATGTGTTAATACGACATGCCATTTTAAACACATTTGGGGTAGGCACAGAGCCAATAGGCCAGCTACCCCAGGTGCTCCATTAATTAAATAATTTCACAAACACTATTTCATCATGTCTAAGCAGTACGACAGCGAAGGATTCATGTCATCGCCTCTAGAAGGTGCGGGTGCTAGACCAAAAGATAGCTATCACCCTGACAGTGAAGACAATGAGGTTCAATTCCGAGCAGCTGATGAGGAATATTAACGCCTTAAAGCCGATTTTGCTCGGATTACTCGTGATAAACGTTTGCATTCCCACTCGAGGAGTGACTCGTCACGGAGTTCTTCACCGCTTGGTAGACAGCCGCAGAAACGAGCTACGAATCTGCCCAAATTTAGAATTGCAACATTCTACGCCTCTGATGTGGAGCTCTGGTTTAATCAAATCGAAGATGACGACGAGCGTTATAGTCTAACCGGCGCTGCACTTTCTGGGGAGATAGCTTCAGACGTGAGAGACGTATTGCTGCAGCCTTTCAGGTCAAATAAATATGACAGCCTGAAAGCCATACTAATTGAGAGGCGAGGACTGACAACACCTGAAAGGGTCAATAAAGTTATCTCTGGCGAGAAGATTGGAAGCGACATTCCATCGCGGTTCCTGAGACGTCTGCAGAAGACTGCAGGTTTCGGCACCAAAGCTGTTGTTGGAAAGGCGGTGATTCGACAAGCATTCATAAGACAGATGCCCGCTTCCATCAGAGCCCATTTGGCGACGCAACCCGACAGTGCCTCACTCGAGAGTTTGGCCATTTTGGCTGACAGGGCACTAGCTGCAGAACAAGACGTTGAAGAGAGTAAGCCGGGGGTCGCAGAAATCACAGTCGACGAGACCAGCAAATTAGTTGGTTTGTTAGAAGATCTATCCAAACGCATCAAGAAATTAGAGACAGTAACAACTTCTGAGAGGAAACGGAATAAAGGACGTGGACGAGCTAATAACTACGCTCACGCGCCTGCATTTGTCCCTAATGTACAGGCCTCAGGTTTCATTAGTAACCAACATAGCCAATATAGAGACGTTAAACATAATGCTCGACCTTTCGTTCCGCCGCCGAATGTACAGGCCAATGAGTTTGTTAATAGGCCTAATTCAAATAATTGTACTAATGCACCACAAAATGTTCGTACTGCCGCCGCAAACGTCGCAAAATAATGTCGCACAACCGACCGACACAGCCACTGCACAGGTTTGCTATTACCACCACACTTATGGTGAAAAGGCGCGCTTGTGCTGTGAACCCTGTTCATACTATGTTTTATTAGGTCAGCGCAAAGTAGCAAATATCGCGTTATCTCACTCTAAGTTATTATATGTCGAAGATAAAGGACACAAATGCAGATATTTGATCGACACGGGTGCAGCTGTCAGTGTTTTGCCGAAATCTTGCGCTAACGGGATTTCGGGCGCTGACAGTCTCCCCCTGGTGGCAGCTAATAATAGCACGATAAAGACTTACGGCAATTGTAAACGCGTCGTCGACGTCGGTTTGAAGCGCGAATATCCGTGGACGTTCATAGTGGCAGATGTACAGCAACCCATAATCGGGGCTGATTTTTTAATCCACTACAATTTGCTCGTAGACTTGAGAAGCAGATGTCTTCGAGACATGCGTACAGGCTTAGCCATTGCCGCTTCATTATCTTCAATTAAACCTCTGTCATTGAACAGAGTCGATACAGTTCAAAACGAATATACTAAACTCCTCGGCCAGTTCCCGGAACTAACACGCCCTACGACAAAGGGTGAGCCCGTCAAACACGGCATAACTCATAAGATTGTGACTAAAGGTCACCCGGTTTTTGCTCGACCAAGACGTTTGGCTCCCGATAAGTTGGTTACCGCTAAACGCGAATTTGATGATATGATTAAATTAGGGGTCATTGAATCCAGCGACAGCGAGTGGTCCTCAGCGCTTCACATGGTGCCAAAGAAAAACGGCGATTGGAGACCATGTGGGGACTATCGTAGTTTGAATGCACAGACCGTACCGGACCGTTATCCGATTCCGCATATTCAAGATTTTACGCAGCGGTTAGCTGGATCGAAAATTTTCTCGAAGATAGACTTAGTCAGGGCTTATTACCAAATTCCGGTGGAACCGTCCGACGTACATAAGACCGCGGTTACCACACCTTTTGGCTTGTTTAATTTCACTAGAACCCCATTTGGTCTGAGAAATTCAGGTCAAACGTTTCAGCGATTTATAGACCACGTGACACGCGGACTTGATTTCGTTTTTGTTTATTTGGATGACCTACTGGTAACCAGTCCAGATCATAAAACGCACAAGAAACATCTACGAATTCTTTTTGCTCGACTATCGGAGTACGGAATCATCATTGGTCCTGAAAAGTGTCAGTTCGGAACGTCTGAATTAAGTTTCTTAGGTCATCACGTTTGCGCCGAAGGAATTTCGCCGTTACCTAGCGCCGTGGACGCGATCGTTAATTTCATTAAACCCGAAAAGCAACGAGCATTGCATAGGTATCTGGGAATGGTAAATTATTACCACCGTTTCATACCGCATTGCACCGACAAGCTGACGCCACTTAATAATTTACTGACTGCTGCCAACGAAGGCCATACCAGATTGTCACCGTAATCAAATTTCGATTTGAAGTGGAATGAAGAAGCAGAGTCAGCATTTTCTGAGTCGAAGCAGATACTGGCAAACGCTACGCTTCTGGTGCACCCAGATTCGACGGCTCAGCTTAACATCACGTGTGACGCTAGTGATGTCGCCGTCGGTGGCGTTTTGCAGCAATTTTTAAATGTGGCAGCCGCTTTCGTTTTTCAGCAAGAAGCTGAACCCAGCAGAAACACGCTATAGCGCGTTCGATCGTGAACTTTTGGCAGTATACGCTGCAATTAAACATTTCAGACACAATTTGGAAGGACGAAATTTTTTCGTTAATACCGATCATAAACCGTTAACATTCGTAATGTCACCCGTCACTGAGCGCGCATCCCTACGACAAACACGTCAATTAGCGTTCATTGCTGAATTCACCACCGATATTAGATATGTAAAAGGAGAGACACATTTCGTCGCTGATGCGCTGTCACGACCATCAGTGTCAGCAATACACGATGGCCCAGTGATAGACTATAAAGCGTTAAGTCTCGATCAAGCTAATGACGCGGAATTCACACGTTTGAGACATTCGACTACATCCACTATGAATTTCAAACTATTGAAATCATTAGATAATCAATTAATCTGGTGTGATGTGTCCACGGGACACAACCGGCCGTACCTTACCGCGAAATTTCGCCGAAAAGTTTTTTCAAACTTACACGGTTTAGGCTATCCATCGCATAGAGCCACCAGACCTTTGATTAATACCCGTTTTGTATGGCACGGCATGAACATAGTCGGACCTTTACCTTATGCTGATGGTTTTAGATATCTACTGACTTGTGTCGACCGTTTTACACGTTGGCCCGAAGCTATACCTATGATAGATATTAGAGCCGAAACGGTCGCCGATGCCTTCTTCAGCGGGTGGATAGCACGTTATGGTACCCCGGCCACTATCACCACTGATAGGGGCGCTCAATTCGAGTCCAAATTGTGGGATAGTTTATGTAACCAATTCGGGATTATTCGGAATCGTACCACGAGTTATCACCCTCAGTCGAATGGCATGGTCGAGCGTTTCCACCGTCAATTGAAAGCCGCCATTATGGCGCACGAGTCACCGAATCCGTGGACTATCACGTTACCGGCCGTACTGTTAGGCGTTCGTTCAGCCGTGAAAGAGAGACTGGGCAGGTCAGCTGCTGAGATGATTTACGGGACAACCCTTAGACTCCCAGGAGAGTTTACTAAACAGTACAACGTCGACGCTAACACCGATTTGGAGAATTATTCAGACAAGCTACGCGTAGCCATGTCGCGTCTCCGTCTATGTCCGCCACGTGACACACAACAACACAACATTTTCCAATTCAAGGAAATCGCTACATGTACTCATGTATTCTTGCGCAGAATCGCAATTGCACCGCCTCTGACCGCCCCTTACGACGGACCATACAAGGTCATCGCGAGGAGCGGCAGAGTTATGAAAATCCTAGTTAAAGGCAAGGTTGAGACGGTCTCCTTAGATCGCATTAAACCCGCTCACATGGAGTGCGAGCCTACAACAGGTACGACAACACAGCGTAAAACGCCAAGCAACTCACTGAAGTCGACGGCTACCAGGATATCTAGTAGGAATCCACAGGGTCCACCTAGACTTGGTAGTGCGGACACTCCGAGGTCCAACGGGACGAGAGTCAACACAAAAAAGTCGACGGCAGTCAGAAGCAATCAAAAATCGGCCACAGTCCCAAAGCAAATAGATGTTCAAGTAAACTTGTCCAACAGAGACAATGCTTATGTAGCGCCGCATTCGCGAGCCCCTGCCGCGTCCCGCGCTAACGGGAACGGCGGTGGTTTACGAACGTATTCCCGCATACCTTTACATCTACGGGGTAAAACCCCGGGTGCTGCTGACGCCGTAATCCACTCGACAAAAAGCAAACATGCGAATATCGCTAATCGCGAAAAAATTTCGACCGACCAAACAGTGCGAAAAACTAGAGTCGGACGCATAATTCAGACTCCTGCTCGATTTGTGAAGATGGTTCACGCCAAAGTCGCGCCCAACGACGTCTATGGCGGGCCCAACCGCATACCTCGTAATCATAATGTTGTTAAATTGTAAATGAATATGCCAGGCCTGGCAGAATTGTGTACAGATATGTAAATGTAAAGACATTTTCTTTTAGCAAATTCATTGCTAAAGCATTAATAGCAATTCTGTTAATTAAATGAATGGGTTGATAGCAGATGGCAGCACGTGCATAATATATTAAGGACAGTTGGAGTTAAGAGGATCGGACAATTCACGTATAATGCTGCGCTTTCAACCGCCCACAATGTAACCGCACCCGCTATATTTTTTTTAAGAATAATATGCTTAGTATAAGAGGTTACATAATTGACAGCCCTGTTACTTGCACGAAGCAGTCTCCTACACGTCAGTTTGGTCCTACGTTGTCACTCAGCCGGGGGTAATGTAGGATCCTGACATCGCTTAGTCAATGTGGCAGTCATCCCCAGATTCCTGGATGCAGCCTGATGGAGATGACCGCCCCGTTGTCATACTGTGGTGTCGTGTGCACGCAGAGCAGCGTGGTGCGGCCCGTAGTATTTTTCCCCTTACTTGAAGCGTGATACTCAGCGACTGCGGACGTGCCGCAGCTCGCTCTCACCAAGTCATAGAGACGTGCCGTGCGCGGAGGGTTGTGCATTGTGGTTTTAGCATGTTGATCAAATAAACATGACAAGAGAGAAGACAGTTTCCTAGTTTATTTAATACCGTTGATCGAACGGAGAAGGAAGTCATTTGAATTTGATGGCCAGATTGGGAGGAGTCCTTCTTCGGCCGTTATGAACCATAACGGGACCTCGGTGTAAGCTTCAATTCGCCGTATTGGTAACTACGACAACATCCCACATGCCATAAGTTGTTCCACCCCCTCGCACTTCTACACATGGGATCTTAAGGAAGTTTCAACACCACCTGGTGATTAACTGTGATATTACTGACATGACCACGTTGTGAGCACATATCATTTTGCAAGTAGGGAGTTTTGTGGTTCAAAAATGTATTTTTCGCTGTAGTCAGTAGAATTCGGATATTCTAATGTTTGCAATAATATTACGGAAGCAATAGGGATTATGTACATTCTTGCTATAGGGTTAGGCAGTCAAATACATAAAGATAGCTTATATCAATGTAGCACTCAACTTGGATCCCTGAAATGTCACAAAAAAAACATTTTTACAATATGGCCGTTGTGGGGTAAGTTGATCCAAATAATATGGGGTAAGTTGATCAACCGGCTCGATTAACCCCATTCATGGCTCATCTTACCCCATAGGTAAAAATATTATTACAGAATGTGGATCAACTAACCCCACTTGACATGGCTCATCGTACCCCAGTGGGAATATAATATATTATTATAGAATGTGATATAGTGTAACAAATGACATATAATAATAGGTCAATTTATTAAAGACACACAATAATAGTATATATATTCTTAATAAATACAAGAAACAATGATCCATGCATCAATACATGCTATAATGCCGATTGTATCACGTGGGACTTGGAAGAGATTTGTCAACAAATTTGACCCTTATGTGATGTACAGAAGTGTTTATTTTTTTATTTTTGCATTTTCTGGACCAAAAATAACATGTTGGCATGCACATTTGTTAATTGTGATTTTTTACCATAGCTGATCAACTTACCCCATTGCTTGGCACAACTTACCCCATACAGCGGGTCAGTTGAGCCACTTTCACCATTTTCAGTTGTGTATCCATAACTTTTTTTTTCATATGATAACTTTAATGATTTAATGGCGGCCATTTTGAATTTTGCATAATAGTGATGTCAAATGGAGTTCCCATGTGTTTTACTGTATTCCTTGATACCGAAAACATGATTTGGTAAAAAAATTAAATCTCTATCTCAAATATTGAGGAATATATGATAACTTTAATTAGTAATTTCATGGCGGTCATTTTGAATTTTGCGTTTAAAGAATGATTCAACTGCAAAATACGCATGCCTGGGACGGTCAAGTGTATGCAACAGTAGCCTATTGAGTACAGATTGACGGCATTAATATAGCCACTGAACTATGGAAGGGCATAGGGTTCATAATTCATACATGCGTTGTTCAATATCCATTATGCTATGGTGGTTCTTCTATGTGCCTACATTCTAAAGTGCATCGTTCAATGTTGTTAGTTTCATTACGCTATGTTCAATATTCTATGTGCCGAGTGACACATTTAAAAGTGCATTATGCTATGTTGGTTCTTCTATGTGGCAAAGTGCGTTATTCTATGCTGGCTCGTCTTTGGTGCTACATTCTAAAATGCAATGTCGCCAGTTTCAGACAATTACCTTGGAAAATATTGTATAGTTGAAAAGCTAGTCTATGTGGTAAACAGATGAATAACAAGTAGTAAATAAAAACAAAAGATGGACCTGCATCGCAGATTGTGCGCCAACATTTAATCGACATTGGGTGAACGTCTTGTGTTTGCTGGGGTTGTCTTGACACAGACCAGTCTGTCTCTGGGGTATGTGCTGATGGGTAAATTTTAGCGGTACGTAGGCCTACAAATCAACACACCACCACAACGCCATCTTAGTAGGGTAAAAAATATAACTTCCGTGACCGTGGAAAGGAGACCAAGGTTTTATGGTTCTATTCACTTCATTAGATGTTGGGCTCAAAATTTGGCAGGGGCCCACCTGGGAAAGTGTGGGCGGAATTCTGTAGGCGGCCATTTTGAAATTGGCCGCAGCCGAAACCGAAAAGGGGATGGTCATTTCCAGTCTGATATAATAGTGTGATACGTCAATTTAGGGATTACTTGGGTCAAATAATTCACTTATGACAATTTCGAACCAAAATAATTATTCCCAAGCCAAAATCCGAGATGGCCGACCATAGAAAATGGTGATATTTGGCATATCGATAATAGTCCGGCTTGTATCGGGACGCCCCCTGCACTCCCCTCCCCATGATCCTTTGAAACCAACTTTTTTTAGTATTTTTTTTGTGCTCTTTCAGATGAAACATGTTGCCATTGCCAGAAATTAGACCTAAAGGGCGAACAATTCAAAATGGCCGCTATCCAAAACTTTGTTTTTTATGAGATCGTATATCTCTTGAAATAATTATGCCACAGAGGTCAATAATACCTCTATTCAAATGTTTTTGGCATGCTGAAAGCAATGGAATACTCAAAAAGTGATTACAGTGAATATATAAATAATAAAATCCAAGATGGCTGCCAAACTAGTGCCACAATACGTCACCCACTGATGTTTTTCGTCGCATTTGCTATTATTTAAGACCAGGGGTCTCAGTCATCTGTTACGTCACTCTCTGCCAACCAGCAGCCAGCTATTCATAAATTGCACAAGCTGTGAGGTAGATAGTGATTGGTCAGTTGTGTTTAGACGCACATTTGACAGAGCGTGGGAATCCCTACACACATTGCGCACCATACAAGCCAGAGGGTATCCAAGAGTGTACACTTTCAATTTTATATTTATTTATACTCATTTTATTGGAGTTTTTTAAAGGATGAAATGAGCACCATTTTTACTATATACAGTATATATATCAGTGTACATTCAGCCTAGATATTTTTATCTCATTTACAGAAGCGCCAGTGCTAATAACATGAATTGGGTTATTTTACACTATGTGAGGCTACCATTCTGAAAGTAGGTTTTTTCCAACACCTAGACGCGACAGTAGGCCTACAAGCAGTGGCTGTGAAAGCTGCAACCCCTGGTGGTGATTATTAGCTAGTCGGGGATGAATACCAGTGTATGAAGTACAGATACAGGTGACACGAGTGAAACATGTAATGTGAAATTTAGAAAGTAAATAAATTCAGTGAAAAGTTGCGTTAAAATGTTATCATGTACTATAACCCTATATGATTTACACTTTGGGATACTTTCCAACCCTTGAATGTTAACCATTTGAATGAAAAATAAGCACACCCTTCTTCAAAATTAATATGTTACTATCGTGATCTATGTTACTTACATGTGAAACTAAGCTTAAGTGTGGAAAAATGTTCAATTATTATAATCATCATTATTATCATTGAAGGAGAAGGCAACGTCAAAGTCTGGTTCATCATAAGATGTGTCATCATCGTCACTGTTATCTTGACCACCAAGGATTCTCAACTAGTCTGCTGAGGAGAATTGGACCCTCAGACCATACTAGCTCTATGCGTGTGTCTTCTACCACCCAGCCATGCTGAGTAGGACTTGGCATATCTACAAAACCCTCCTTGGCTCTCTTTCACTGAACAGTACGGTAATTTGCCCTCTGAATGTGCGAGAGGAGAGATCTGCGGCAGGGTGTTAGAAAGATCAACCTTAGATGATTTGGTTATCTTCTCAGTGTCGCCAACCATTTTCTTGACCATCAAAGATCTAACAACATCAATTCTGCTGATTCATGGGTATCCATATATGGTGCATGTCAAATTTTCCAGCTTGTCCGCAAGACCAACATCAACATCCCACTGGTTTCCCTATCTGCAAAGTGCTTGTTGAAATCTTGGTGCTTTTTGTACTTTTTTAATGGGAGAACCTTTCCCTTGCTTTTCAATGCGCAGTTGGTGTCTTCACCCGTAGGAACATATAGTCTAAGGATACAATTACAATATTTAGAACCAAGTTATCAAGCTAATTCTGTGACGTTCAGCATTTGCATTTGTCCCTTGTTCCGGTGAAAAGGTAAAGCGCAGGTTTATAGTCTGATATCAAGTATTTAATTCGATTTTTACATTTTTATCCCTAGTCACTGGACCTGTTCATTCGTGTGCCATCTCAACTCCACGGAGAGCATACAGTCCTGCAGCCATTTTGGCGCATTGAACTTATCATACATATTTATCATGCCATCTCTGTCCTACCAGGTACTCATTTTCAAGTGAAGCATTTGAGGGTTAAGTGCCGTGCCCAAGGACACAACATCGAAACAATGTCCCAACATTGAGAGGGGAGAAATATTTCCCAGAAAATCCTGTACCAAGCGGATTCGAAACCGCACGGCAGTCATCGACATTGACAAAGCCCCGTGCTCTAACCATTGCGCCATGTCCCTCTCTGTAAGCATCACTTCAATACCCAATAGGTGAGCATGGTGTAGCAATATGTGGAAAATATCACTATCAGGACTTCTAATCACCCCTTGATTGTAATCCTGCTGCTGGGCAACTACGATCACGTAGAAGTGAGATTGAGCGGCTTCTCTTAAAAGGTAAAAAACGAGACCAGCCAATTTCAAGCTATACCGACCATAATGGGCAAAATAAAACCCAACTCTTTGAAGTTATGTTGCAAGTTTGGTCCAGTGATGCTGCTGCCCCTCAGATATAGGGCAGGAAGTGTATGCTTATTGGAGTGGCTGTGTAATATGCCTAACATCTGCCCGATGGACAAATAGTTTCACAGAGGAAGATTTACAGTCTTACATACAACCAAGAGGAAACAGATACACGTGTGGTACTCTATTCTGTCTAAAATAAATAACCAAATAAATAGCCCAGTGTAAAATAACCCAATTCATGTTATTAACACTGACACTTCTAAAAATGAGATAAAAATATCTAGGCTAAATATACACTGATATATACTGTATATAGTAAAAATGATGCTTAGTTCATACTTTAAAAAAATCCCATAAAATAATTATACATAAATTGAAAGGGACACTCTGGGATACCCTCTGGCGTGTATGGTGCGCAATACATGTACATATTCCCACGTTCTGGTAAATGTGCGTCTAAACACAACTGACCAATCACGATCTACCTCACGTCTTGAGCGATTTATGAAGAGCTGGCTGCTGGTTGGCAGACGGTGACGTAACAGACGACAGATACCCCTGGTGCTAAATAATGGCAAATGCGACGAAAAAGATCAGTGGTTGACGTATTGTGGCCCTAGCTCACTGATAAGTCAGTGAAATTACGTGTATGTATCGCAAATGTTGCAAAAAAACTTAGTTTGGCAGCCATCTTGGCTTTTATTATTTATATATTCACTGTCATCACTTTTTGAGTATTCCATTGCTTTCAGCATGCCAAAAACATTGGAATAGAGGTATTATTGACCTTTGTAGCATACTTATATCAAAAGATATACGATTTCATAAGAAATAGCGTTTTGGATAGCGGCCATTTTGCATTTTTCGGCCTTTATGTCCAATTTCCGGCAATGGCAACATGTTTCATCTGAAAGAGCACAAAAAAATACAAAGAAAAGTTGGTTTCAGAGAATCATGGGGGGGGGGAGGTGCAAGGGGGGGGGGATCCCGATACAAGCCGGACTATTATAGATATGCCAAATATCACCATTTTCTATGGTCGGCCATCTTGGATTTTAGCTTGGGAATAATTATTTTGGTTTGAAATTGTCATAAGGTAATTCTTTGACCCAAGTTATCCATAAATTGACGTATCACACTATTATATCAGACTGAAAATGATCATTTTACCACTTTCCCGATTTCACAATAGCCGCCTACAGAATTCCGCCCACACTTTTCCGAGGTGGGCCCCCGCCAAATATTGAGCTTAACATCTAATGAAGTGAATAAAACCATAAAACCTTGGTCCCCTTTCCACGGTCACGGAAGTTGGACTTTTTACCCTACTATCTTACAGCATATGATGCGGAACTATTATATACGATTACAGTCTAACCTCGCTATAACGAAGTACCAGGGACATGAACAAATACTTCATAATATCCGAAATTCGCTTTAAGCGTGATCTTCCCCAACCCTCCCCATCTTGATTTGATTTAAACTCAATCAGCTTTTCAGCTTATTGACGGGCATCACTGTGTTATTACAGGAGCTCAACTCTCTCACTAAAAAGAGGAGCACAGCCTCACATTATAGTTCCCATTTATAAAATCTTGTCATTCTCCAAATTTCTTTTTTCCCAATTTTTCAAATACATCATACTTTTCCAATATTTTTCCCATTTTACCCTTGTGATAATACAAGATCATCTATGATCGGTCTGAGCATTCCACGGTATTGATAATGCATGTATAGCCTAGTTATGTAGAGAGATATAGGCTGTATATTTGTATACATACGATTCGTGTCACTTTGTATGAATTAAAGTATAATGTGGATATAAAAATAACTAATCATGGTAACATAAAAAATAAGGTCATATTAATAAACCAAGGACACGAAAAAAATAATACCTTAAAACACTGTCAAAGTGTATGTAGTAATAATAATACACTTAAAATGGTACCAAAGAACATTCATGCGGACTTTACGAAGCTAACTTCAAATTAAAATGTATCACTATAACCATAGAGTTAATAAAGACCTAACTCTATGCTATTACTATAGGGCCTTACGGCCAGAATAGCTTCTTGGGCTTTTTAAAGTCTATGACGTAACAGTCATCGCCGTTATCGTTGTGGTCTGAGCGTAATAGTACACGTGTTTATGTAAGGGTTCCGACAACCATCGCTAATTAACCCTTTGAATTTTAAAATGTTGCTATACTTGAGGTGGGCGAATTATGAAACCAAAATGTTTATAAAATATAGCAACAATAGCATAAGTTGCAAGGTTTGTGCGACACGGGAATGCAAGTTAATTTATATTACTCAAACGTCACTTTGGGTACATTACATGTAGGCCCTACATGACGTTTCCAGCCATAATTTGTGTTTCGGTGTATGCATCACTATGTTTTTTTTTTAAATATATTTTTTCTTAGCTACAAAATGTATAGCAATAATTATACAGTAAGCCTAAACCTAATTTAATTCGTTCATGGAAAGTAAATATTGGATGCGACCAGCGGGACTGAAAACGTCATTTTACATAGGCCTACTCAACGCCTTTTTTACACTAAAACAGACACGATCACCATTGAATACGTGTGTAAACTGCTTATTGCATTCAATACCTAATAAAATACTAAATTATCAATAATTTAGTGAAACAATCCGTTATGATTTTAACTGTGGAAAAAATCACGATTAAAGATAATATTGCTCAGACTGGAACAGCTTTGGCTCAATGTTGTGTCGCCAGCCACATATGTCAGGTGTGATAATCATTGATGCGAAACCTGACACATTGTTGTGTTAACAATCCTGACGGACACATATCATCGGCTTGTGAAATCTTAATACATTTTGATATTCACTAAGTAAAATTATTTTCCGGTTGCATTTTTTAATTCGTAATATGAGGGTAAAATGTGATTTTGGGGATCAAAAAGTGGTTCGTAATAAACGAATTTGCAGTAAACGACTTCGCAATAAGCACAATACAAATACATGTATGTAATCCTATGGGGAACGATCCGTTCCAGGGAAATACTTCGTTATACCCAGAAATTCGTTTTAAGCGTGTTCGTTATAGAGAGGCTCGACTGTATTCCAGATTGCATTGCGCTTCATCCTAGATTCCTCATATCATTCTGCTTCAGCCTTGTGGCTCGCTCTGATCGGCCACGTGGTAGATGTGTGGGGCGTGCTTGTTGTATGGTATGCCTATTACACCAGTCATTGTGGGGACTGCCTTTTCTCAAATTTGACATAGAACTAGACTATTGACCATAGCATAAAAAAGTAGAGACATTGTCATTGAACATTGCACTTTATATGCAGGCCTGTAGAAGACGTATCATAGCACATAGAATATTGAACATCGCGTAATTAAACTAGCGATATTGAACGATGCACTTTAGAATGTAGACACATAGAAGAACCAACATAGCATAATGAATATTGAACAACGCATCATAGCATAATGCACATTGAAATTTGTCACTCAGCACATGAAAAATTAAACATAGCATAATGAAACTGGCGACATAGAACGATGCACTTTAGAATGTAGACACATAGAAGAACCAACATAGCATAATGAATGTTGAACAACGCATGTATGAATTATGAACCCTATTCCCTTCCATACTGAACTGATTACAAGATACTACTTAAACGAGACATTGATTCAATGCTGTTTTCATGCTAGGCCGACGTCTGCGACGCTGGCCCAACATTGAATAAATGTACAATGTTTGAGAGAAAGTCCTCCTGTGAATACAATTGAGGTCAAGCAGTTTCCAAATCCCCGCAGTAATACCGTCAGTTTGTTTGCAAGCCAGAGACCAAGTAGGGGCAAAGGTCAAAGGCTTTGAATTATTAACTCATAAATGTCGCTCAAGTATATATGAACTTGTTGTGATTTGAGATCTTGCTCTTAATGAGGCTTTGGGTATGAAACGCATATTTAGTATTATTATGGAATAGGGTCTTGGCCTACCCACAGGCACTATTGCCTTCTGGGGTTCCCTTGTCCCGCGAATTTTGACAGTTGACTACTCCTTTAATTTTCAAAAAATCCCTCAAGGGTTAGAAACCCACATCCACCGAGATATCATCACTAGGATGCTAGAGATGCATAATCAATCGAGAAAAAAAGTATATAAGCCAAAACATGGTTACCCCTTTGGCTGCCGGACTATAAAGTCTATGATAGCCTCCGTGTTGGCCATATCCTGCAGGCTGTGTAGCCCACGTTCATTAATATGGCTGCTAGGCGCTAGGAACTTATCGCATACATTGCCATTTCCGCCATAATTTTATCAAATCAATGGGTTGTATTAAATTATTAAAATACATAGCCATTTACACCTGTGTCAAGTGAAACATTTGAGGGCTAAGTGCCTTCCCCAAGGACACAACATCGATATAATGTCCCAATATTGAGAGGGGAGAAACATGATATTTTTCCAAAAATCCTGCACCAAGCAGGATTCGAAACTACACGGCAGGCAGTGACATTGGCAAAGCTCCGTGCTCTAGCCATTGCGCTATTCAGTATTTATGTGTATAAAATCGCGTTATGGAGAGACGGGGAATTAAAATACTCACCCAAAGACTTGCACAAATCTTACATTATTTCTAAACAAAAACACATTTATTATACTTTTTTTTACGATTCACTGCATGAAGGTCTCGCGCAGCTTTTTTGCACCAGACAAGTGATAATTTGGTCAGAAAAAGTATAGAAATTACCTGAAAACTATAAGCGTTACGGAGAGTCGCTGCAACGTGGGACAGACAAAATTGCATAAGAAGTGGTAAAATAATATATTTATTTTTAAAAACTTGTATATATTCTTATAGATAGTGTTTTGCACTAACAATAAATCAGAGAGAAATATAATATATAATACAGGAAGTCTAGAATAAATCGCCTGTTTACGTGGGATTTATAATGTGGGACAAGGCTTTTTGGCTAAAATTGGCTAAATTTACATAATATTTCTTTCAAAAAACACATTTACGTTATAATTTTTTTAAATGTTAAAATATAGCGATATTGTAAAATAAAGATCATTCATTGCATTAATGTAATGAATTTAAATCAAAATATTGAAAAATAAATATTACAGGGTGTGGACAGTGCTGCATGGTGCTTAAAATTATAGAAACCCTCATATCGCCATGTAAACAAAACAAGTCAGAAGTATAGGCCTACAGCACTTTAGACCACATCTTCCCAAGTCAGATGATGAGAGCAAAGCAGTCGCCGCTAAATGGTGTCTTATAGTCAGGACACGGGGGGGGGGGGGTTAGACCTGCAGCAATGAGTATCTGCCCAGCGCTGGGCATCAACATGTGGCCCAATGTTGTGGGACCATTCAACCGTCCTTGAGCACTTAACAAGTTTGCTTAGGTTTTCGCTGGATTTATAGAATCCAAGGTCGTTGGTGACAGGATTTGTTAAAATTACTGAAAATATTATGTCAGCAAGGAGGACGGCGTTGGCTCAAGCGGTCGCTCGTTCGAGAAGGGGCTCCTGGTCCCAAGATATCATATCAGGTTGGGACTTGCATGGAGTGGGGGTGGGGTGGTGTCGGCCAGAAGGGGGGTAGTTTGAGTGTAAAACCCTTCCGTGCACAGTAAATCAGTCGGGTAGGAATCAGGGGACTACTACTGTATCCCGATCACTCAGAATAAACAATAACATACCATATAACAACATGCAATCATTGTTTTGTGCTTGCTTGGAAATTGATGTTAATTTTTGGGCTGGAGGAATATATAATATTCTGTGAAACGCAGTGACGTCACCAGAAACCGCTTTGAATGGAAACTCTGTGAACAACAAAGTACGATATAAGACCCCCTCTCCCATACTTCATTGTATTAGCTATCTCGGTGACAACAGTGGAGGTCAAGGCTATTGAGTTTCACAGAATATCAATCTGGGATAGTTGTAGCTGAAAAGAACAATATTATGTCATTTTTATTCCTTAGATATTTACAAATAAAATAGATTTAATCCGGTCAGCAGCTTACTTGTGTCACAGTGTAGCCTATTACATAATCGCAGGGGTAGGCTACAGCTAGATGTGGCTTGATAACAGAATGCATGGTAGCCTACATGACATAAGGCACAGCCTCTCCCCCAACAACGTGCTGTATGTTATTTGCTTGGCAAAGGCAGTATATGCTCACTTGTGAAGTGAGCAGATAATGCCTTTTGGCTTTGTATGACAGTTGTAGGGCAATGGTCAGTTCAAGTGTACATCTGTGATGTGTTATCACGTGGTCGCTGACAGCGAATCAGCAGATGTTATAGGAAATGGGACACTTCTGAGATGTGGGCCCAGCATTGAAACAACACTGGATCAATGTCACGTGTTTACTAGTATGACGTGCATACACCAAAATGTCCAGTGATGTGACCACCCAGATATTGTATGTGTGATTGGTCAGATCTGCTTAACATCTTGGTCAGCCTATTTAGGAATGTTCTCTACCACAATTGTAGCTATGGCGTCAGAGGCATTTAACCTAAGGGTTACATTTTCAAAGGTAATATATATTATTGCAAAATATTGTATTGCTATCATGATAGATTTGGACTCGAGAGTAAAACATATGCCAGCTGGAAACTCTGATTGTGAGTTTCTTGATCCCAAGGTGGAAAAGGTGGACATCTCAGTGTAATCTACGGGCTATCTATCAATCAGTCAATCAATCAATAAAACTTTTATAGCGCCTATATCCTCCGCGGACCGAGCTCAGAGGCGCACAAATCCTTAGCGTGATCATGTGTCATAATCGAAAACCAAAGCAGGTTCGTCAACAGGGAGCCGGGCTGCTGAAGGACTAGGGTGGAAAAGCCAGGTAAAATAGGTGAGATTTAAGTAATTTCTGTGATGTTTGATTGTTTTTTGCATTACGTATTGGCACAGGCAGGGCGTCCCATAAGGCTGGACCAGATATAGAGAAAGCTCTTGACCCTACAGTGTATAGACCAATTGCTCAACAAAAAGCTCAAAAACTGGAGGCGCTAACAGATGTAAATTTGACAAGAAAATACATAAATGTATGCTTATTCATAAACAATGTTTGGTGGGCCTACAATAATCTATGGAATAAAAGAAACGGAGTACGGACCCAAAAAACAGTTCCCAATATCAGCTTTGAAACGTTGCATTGAACCAGCATTGGGTTAGCATCGTGCTGACTTGTAGTGGAATTAAAACAAAACATTCGCCACCCACTTCAATCATCTTCATCAACTACAGGTCGCGAATTGCGACAGCAATTTTCGGCTTGTAGTGGATGAAGATGACAAAGGTACTAAATTTCTGCTTGAAACTGTTAAGGCTTCATTGTGTCCGGGATGCCAGCGTCACACGAATAGAAGACGTCAATGAATAATACAACCAGAACATGTTATCACTTTATTGTTTATTACATATATCATTCACTTTATCCACGACAGTATCGCCATCGTCAAGTCGTTACTTTTTCACTGGCAACGGCAGAATCACTTGCTGTTGAATCATCTTTATAACTATCCTTACAAGAGTCAATTATTTGTTCATTTAAACTATCAGTGTGCTTCACACTCGAGTCGATCTTAGTATTTTCATTGTCTTCAATTATTCCAACATCTCCTTCACTTGTCTGCAACAATAACATTGCAGTTTACCCAATTTTATTTTATTGAACACGGGGCTGAAACTCTATGATTAGCAATGCAACAATACAACACAGATATCGCAAATAAAAATGTAAGAATGTCCTTACAAATATGAGACACAATTATTGTTTCTAAATTGTGTTAAGGACAAAAACAGAAAGTATAGGGACAATAATTGAATAACAACTATTGCTAATGGTTTGAACCACAAAAATTGTGAATCTGTTCGTTTTCATAATATTAATACCTATCAATATATGCAAATATTATGCCTTTTAAGCAGCTGGCTGTTTGAAATGCTGTTACCCATGGTTTATTTTTATCACGGTATTCACCCTTACAATGCTGACATATATTTGTATAAACGATGGAGACCAAAGGAATTTATCAACTTGAAATAATCATAAATGTCTTAGTTAGCTTTCCCTGCTTTAATTAAATACTTATGTTATGGGTCTACGACCATTACAAACAATATGCTTGCTACTTCAACACTTTAAACCCAATGTAACATTAACCCTTTAACCGCCGGATATTCGTTTTATAAAAGGTGACCTCCATTTTGTCAAACCTGAATAATTTTCACTCACTTGAAGTTGTGGATCGCGTCAGCGAGACACAACTTCAAGTGAGTGAAAATTCAAACTGAATAATTTGGAGTTAAAGGGTTAACACATGCAATTAAAAAATAAAATGGTTACCTCTTGGTCCTTTTCCTTTTTTTCTCTGAGAAGGTTTATCTGACCTTGCGCCAGAGCAAAAGCTGATCGTTCACGGTCAGAATGCTCCAGGGGTTTTGAGTAATCAAACTGATGTAAGTGAAGTGATGACATCCATTTTATCATACTGGCAACATTTAAGGTGGATCCCGATTTTTCATGGGACGGGATAAATATTATATCATGATCATCTATAATAGAAAGTGTGAGTAAAATGTGGTAAAACGTTTCATATTCTAATCTCAAAACCAGTTTTAAATCTGGAAGCTGTTGTACATTTTCACACTGACAACTAAACCCTTCAACCGCCAGTGCCGCCTATATTCGGGTTTTCATTTCTTATTAACACCTTAAATATCACATTTTAAATATGTTAAAAATAAAATGTGACATCAACCAGCAAGATTTGAAAAGAGTTGAATGCCATTTTGTCAAATCTGAATAATTTACAATCACTTGAAGTTGTGGATCACGTCAGCGAGACACAACTTCAAGTGGGTGAAAATTCAAATTAAATAATTTGACGGCTAAAGGGTTAAGGTAACAAATCCCTGATGATAAACTCGACTCAAGTGCAAACCCAGACTTCGCCTTTCATTTTCACTCTTTAAGTGATTCATTACTACTTAACATTTTCCTTTCATTTGAAGTTGGCATTGCTCACGCAATTGCCAACTTCAAATGAAAGGAAAATACCTCCTCACTTAAAAATTAAACCTGCTAAATTTCACAATGGGGGCTTTACTCAAGATTTATACATGCATATTTGTTCAATTTCTGTCAAATTTTAGTTGTGGAAAAACAGTATGAATGCGCTTAAAAGCGTCGCCCGCACTCAAAGGGTTAACTGTGGTATAAATACACCATGAAAAAAGGATACGATCTCTCAATCTTCTCTGTCTCAATAATAGTACGATATATATGATCTTCTTTAAATTTAGCAATAGCATCCTAGAAAAACAAAAACTGATATTGTAAACACAGCAAACAATATTATAATCCACAGGTAAACAAAAAATTAGCTTTCTAAATGTATTTATTCACATGCTATTATGTATGTGAGTGTAATTTTATATTACTACTCAATATATATAATGATTATGTTAAGGAACACCAGGTCTCGGGGTGTTCATAAAAAAAATTGAAAATTGTTTCTATACATACCTATATTTTTTGCAAATATGTTAATAACATAAACACCAGGTTTTCACTGCTGTGAAAGTACAATATCCAATACCCGGTAGGTAAATCAAGTAAACATATTTCCCACTGTTTATGGAGGTGATCTTCAAGAATCACTAGCGCTGATCGGGTAAGCGGAGCGAGTCGCCGGTTTACTCGGCTAGTAAATCACTATTGTCAACTGGATCATTTGCTATGCTTGTTTATAATTTCTTGAAGCTGTACAATTCAGTTACTTTAACTGTTGTGACAAGGAGGGAGACACTAATATTTTTCAGTGGAGATGGGAAGTCTAACAAAATCTCAATGTGTGATTAACACTTGCTCGAAGTTAATTATATAGGCCACATATTAAAGTTTAAAAACACTCAAAGCCCTGAGAAGCACTTTAGTGTGAACATCATTTTTAAACCATACTACCCAGCAAACAAGATAAGTATACCCAATGTTATTTTAATGTTGGGCCAGCATCACAGCCAACGGTTGAACACTAAAACAGCATTGGCTCAACAACCTGTGTTTAATACTTGAAAATACTATGAAAATACTTACGTGAAAAACATGAAAATACTAACCTTATATTCATTTAAATCTAGATTGGCATGGTCTTTATACCTCTTGTTGTAATAGTCGTAGTGAACTTTTTCCAGGACAAGACCAAGACCTGGTGCCCTTGGAATGTCGCACTTAAAAAAAAAACATCATAAATTTAATCCTTTACGCGCCGAGTACACACAACTATATACTATTATATAAGCATGTTGAATCAAGAGTTGCTTAGAATTAAATGAGTGTTTAAACTGCATTACTTGCAAATGTTTGGTTTCAAATAAAACAAATATGAGTAATTTTCACCATCTTAAAGTTGTGGCTCACAGTAGTGAGACACAACTATAAATGAGTGATTTATTTTTTATGTATGCTTCAAGGGTTAGTTGTATGAATAATTCTTAAATCCTACCTTGTGGTGACCCCATGATAGCTGAAGATTCTTATCTGATGCATAGCCTCTTATTATGGCTATCGTTAAACCTGTATATGAAAGGAAACAATGGCAAAAGAAAGTTAAACAATATTACTTTGAAAGATTAGTATTTTATAAATATCCTCTTCAAAGTTTAAAAACCACCTACTTATATATAATAAAAATATTTTTAGCAGGCAGTAAAACTGGGAAGGTTTAAATATGCAGTATATCAATGATACTTTTTTTATTCATTCTTTTACTTATTTTAGAATTTTCTAAACTAATCAGAAAACCTGAAATTAAATTTAGCCTGCCAATTTTGTCAGAATGGTAGGGCATACCAGCCAATGAAAAACATTTGATTTGCTATTCCAGTTTGATTTTGTCACAAAATATCAAAATGTCAATCAACTTTCAAATCACATTAAAGTTGGGACATGTCATACCGATCATTTTACGAATTTGATGAAGCATGAAACTTTGGCCTTGCACACGTATTAGGGCCCACTCCAGACCATCTTTAACAAAAGGTTCATCAATCTGTAATTAGAAGAATTTATATTTAGTCATACACTTTATCATACTATATCAAATAATATGTCAAATTGACATAGCGTAATGATTAATCACGGTATTTACCTCTAATAACAAATGGAAAATCAAAGTATTGAAAATCAATAAAAAAAAAACAGAATGTCAATGACACAGTAGCTCATCCTTAATTAGCGCGAATTGATTACAAATTAAAATTTCTAAAATCCGTGAGACAGTTCTATGCACAGGCCCGAGCTCTTTAAAATAAACTAGACAATATTGAAATCGGATAAGAATTGAGGGAGGAGAAGCATTCCTTGTGAATTGTGGACAGAGTGCCCTAATTGAGTCATAAGTTGATTAATAATTCAAATTCCTGAAATCCCTGAGGAAATTTAATGCACAGGCCCGAGCTCTTTCAAACAAACCAAACAGAATTGAAATCGGATAAGAATTAAGAGGAGAAGCATTTCTTGTGAATTGTGGACAGAGTGCACTAATTGGGTCTTAATTAGGTCATGAGTTAATTAATAATTGAAATTTCTGAAATCCGTGAGGAAGTTTAATGCACAGGCCCGAGCTCTTATAAAAATCGGATAAGAATTGAGGGAGAGAAGCATTTCTTGTGAATTGTGTATAAAGTGCCCAAATTGGGTCTTAATTAGGTCATAAGGTAATTAATAATTAAACTTTCTGAAATCCGTGGGGAAGTTTAATGCACAGGCTGAGCTCTTTTAAACAAAACAAACAGAATTGAAATCGGAAAAAAATTGAGGGAGGAGAAGCATTTCAAGTGAATTGTGGACAGACGACAGACGCAGACGATGGCATAAGCTCATCTTAGGCCTGAAGGCTGGGATGAGCTAATAAAAGAATGTTGTATATTTGAACAAAATATTATGCTTCAGACTTGAAAGTCCAGACCAGGTGACAAAAAATATGGTACTAACATTGATCAAAAAAATATCAGGCAATAGAGAACATATCTACAAAACCAGAAATATGTTTTCACTATAAATGCAAAGCGAAAACAAATTTTATGCAACCCTACATCCTTTGTACTACATACAAAATCACAAGTGACTTGGCCTAACAGGTTTCAAGACAACATGTTTAAAAGAACTCAAAAAATTTAAATGGCCACCATTTTCATAAAAAATAACTGAATTGACTAAAACTAATGTCTGAAAAAATTTTGGCCACAATTTCACTGCCCTGCAAACAAAACCTTGCCATTTAGCAGCCAGGCTGGTTAGTGCCTACATAACGGTACATAATCACGAGCTGTTCAGACTAGCCATTCTCGAGATAATGTGTAGAGGCGATGAATATCTATTTAAAAACTAACATTTTCCATTTCAAAATTATGTTTTAATTCATATCAAAACGTTATGCTATGAAGAATATGACATAATTTCAGCCTTTTGTTTGCAATAAAATTGCTATGAATTTAAATATAAGCTAATCTGCCGAGAAACAACTTACAAGTCTCTGTTTTTACATTTTCTGACACCCAAACAAACAAACTTCATGTTATTTTATGTTTTCTGTTATTTTCCGTTTTATTTCCAAACGATTTTGCCCAACGGAATCTAATATGCTGAGAAACATGACCGGTTCTTTCATTTTGGTCACTGAAAATAACAAATACCATATGAAGTTTAATATGTTTTTCGTGGAATTATGTTTCATTTCTGCTTGATTTTGCAGACCCTGTTTGCAAATGGAATTTCCGTTTCAGATATCATTTCGCAGCCGGACAGATGAGTGCATACAAAAAATATCACAAGTGATTCAGTTAGTGGCTCTTGATCAATGTTGCTAACAAATTACTCTGAGCGGCAGGGGGAACAAATTCATGAATGATTAAGTAATTGAATTAAAAAACTCAAATCAAGCCCTACCACAAAATCCATGATGTACCTCTTTGCACTGGCATCTGTGGGTTTCCTAAACATTAAAAAGATTGTTAACCCTTGTCCTGCTAGGCCCATATATATATATATGGTTGCTAGTTAACAAAATATTTCAATATTGGAGATGTCTATTTTTCATAAATATAAACAGCTTTCATCATTTGAAGCTCGAAATTGTGTTTGCAGATTCAAATTTATGAATAAACAAAAACAAATAATTCAACAGTATAAGGGCTAACATTAAAATTCTGTGTACAAGGCGTAAAATCTCTCAGAAACTATCAAGCTAATTAGGCCAGCCATGCAAATTTACAAAAAAATCAGGTCACTAGATGATCATTTCTAAGTAAGATTAACTATTCAAATGCTAAGTTATGGAATTCACATTTTCCCCCATTCAAAGTTGTTCCTCACTAAGCAACTTGCAACTTCAAAAAATACTTCCATATGAACAAATTGAATCAAAACATATGCCAAATTATCACATTCTAAAGCTTATTTCTCCCTTCAAATTTTCTTGTTTTAAAGACATGCTTAGTACTGAATTTAGACGTCAGATTCCGCACTGAATAAGTAAAATATTTATAATGGTCATAAATCCATAACATAGGCATTCGAATGAAGCAGAAAGAGCTAACTAAGATATTTATGATGATTTCAAATTGAACAAGACTACATAAGTCTAGGAGCTCCCGCGACGAATTAGAATTTGATTTAAGCAATTTTGTGTAGGGTTTTTAATGTAGTCCTAGGCTAGGTCAACAAGACGCAAGACAACTAGGTCTAAGAAGCCCTGTCTAAGAGTGGGATAAGAACTAGACAGTCTGTCAGAGATTGCAAACCTCCATTGAAATTAATGATCCTAATCAGTATCCCAGTAATGGTCTACCTATCTGGCACGGTTTACCCTATATCAGGCCAATCGAGGTAACTAATAGCTGATTACCGGTCATTTTGAATTCGATATAAATTAGTCAAAAACTTAGGGTGCATCCTCCCCCGAAACCTCAAATTTTGTTTTATAGTAATGGACTAACATCTAACACAGTTTGCAAAATATTGGGCATGTGAAAGTAAATAATGGCCGATAGGGGGCCATTTTGAATTTGAACGCATCAGAATTTTTCAAGATGCATTCTCAGCTGAAATCTCACATTTCATTCTATAGTAATCGTCTAGCTATCTAGCACGGTTTACCAAATATCGGCAATGTGAAAGTGAATAATGGCCTAAAGGCGGCCATTTTGAATTTGATCAAGTCAAAATTTTCCAAGATGCATCCTCAGCTGAAATCTCACATTTCATTCTATAGTAATGGTCTAGCCATCTAGCACGGTTTACCAAATATCGCCCATGTGAAAGTGAATAATGACCGATAGAAGGCCATTTTGAATTTGATCAAGTCAAAATTTTTCAAGATGCATCCTCTCCTGAAATCTCACATTTTGTTTTATAGTAATGGTCTAGCAATCTAGTACGGTTACTAAAAACCGGCTATGTGAAAGTGAATAATGGCCGATAGGCGGCCATTTTGAATTTGATCGAGTCAATTTTTTTCAAGATGCATCCTCTCTTGTAATCTCACATTTTGTTTTAAAGTAATGGTCCAGCTATCTAACACGGTTTACCAAATATCAGCAATGTGCAAGTAAATAGTGGCCGATAGGCGCCATTTTGAATTCGATTGAGTCGAAATTTTTTAAAAGGCATCCTCTCTCGAAACGTCACATTTTGTTTTATAGTAATGGTCTAGCTATCTATCAGGCCTATCGAGGTAAATAATGCTGATTGTCGGCCATTTTGAATTCGTAAGTGTAAAATTTTCAGGGTGCATCCTCCCCCGAAAACTCACACTTTGTTTTATAGTAATCAGGTAATGGTCTAGCCATCTAGCACGGTTTACCAAATATCAACCATGTGAAAATGAATAATGGCCGAAAAGGCGGCCATTTTAAATTATATCAAGTCAATTTTTTTCAAGATGCATCCTCATCTGAAATCTCACATTTCGTTTTACAGTAATGGTCTAGCCATCTAGCACGGTTGACCAAATAACGGCCATGTGAAAGTGAATAATGGCCGATAAGCGGCCATTTTGAATTTTATCGAGTCAAATTTTTCCAAGATGCATCCTCTCCTGAAATCACACATTGTTTTATAGTAATGGTCTAGCCATCTAGCACGGTTTACCAAATAACGGCCATGTGAAAGTGAATAATGGCTGATTGGCGGCCATTTTGAACTTTGACAAAATGATTTTTTTCAAAATACATCCTCTCCTGAAGCCTTACAATTTGTTTTATAGTAATGGTGTAGATATCTTGAGCGGTTTTCATGATATTCCACAATATCAGGCCTGTCGAGGTGAATAATGGCTGATAGGCGGCCATTTTGAATTTTATCAACTTCAATTTTTTCAGGATGCATCCTCTCCTGAAACCTTACAATTTATTTGATATTAATGGTGTAGCTATCTTGAGCGGTTTTCATGATATTCCGCAATATCAGGCCTGTCGAGGTGAATAATGGCCGATAGGCGGCCATTTTTAATTTTATCGACTTGAAATTTTTCAAGATGCATCCTCTCCTGAAACCTCACAATTTGTTTTATAGTAATGGTGTAGCTATCTTGAGCGGTTTTCATGATATTCCGCAAAATCTTTCAGTCGGATTTACCGATGTTATAAATTAGGTCAAAGTGCTGGGTCAACTTCAAGGTCAAGGTCCAAAAACCTGAAAAGGCACAACTAGGGACCTTAGAGAACATGTATGTGCAATATGACTGTCATCGGCCCAGTACTTTTCGAGATCTGCTCCGGAAACGAAGTGCGCGTCAAAACGTCTAAATAGGTCATAGTTCTGAACCAGAAGTAGGTCAAAGTTCAAATACCCCAAAAGGCACAACTAGACCCCCTAGGGGTGTTGTGTGTAAAATTTGAAGACAATCGGACAAGTACTTTCAGAGATATGCTCCGGAAACGAATTGCTTACGGACGGCCCAACGGCCCAACGCCGTCACATCATCATTTTCTCCTCTGCAACCTTGCGTATTGAATTCAGATTAAAAATATTTTAACCCATCCATTAGCCACCTGGAAGTAACCCACATACCAAAAATAGTTATCCTAGCTTATTTTCTCACAAAGTTATAGGCAAAAGAAGAGGCCAAAAAAAAACGGAGGTAGAATCCATAGCTCCCTTCGCTCACCTACGGTGACGGCGGGAGCTAAAAAAAAACATTTGGTCTATTGGTTTATATAAAATATATTTAAGCGCTTTAAATGTTTTAAATTACTTTCTATCATGTACTTTGTTGGATAACATTTGTCCTCCCGAAATAACAGTTTTCTCGAAATTACTATGAAACAGCAAAACGCATGACAAGTAAAGTACTTCAGATAGTACAGTATAAATGGACTTACTTTCCTGAAGTAAAATTGTGAAAATTATGAGTTCCTTTAAATTTTGATAACACTTCTTGTACTCTCAGTAATGCTCCGTCTGCAAAAAAATAGATGGGAATAGTTTTTCAGCTGCTGAGAAGCATCATTAATCATACAAAAGCTAAAAGTTATATTTGCATAATTATAATACTAGCGAATAAAGAATAGATTATATTCTCATAATGAGTTTAACTGACTATGTTCCATTCCTAATACCCCTAGAAAAAAATAAGTACAGAACATCATCATGTACACAATAATCCGCCTTTCCAATGTTGATGACAATATAAATATAATAAAACAAAGACGACACACTTAGCTGTTGTTCTCGTTATTCTCATTTATTTGAAGCTGTTCTGTTGCTAACTTAACTCTTTCATCGCTAAGAACGACTCTAATCTGTTTCATTAGCCAATCAAATCACTGTTATTAGGAATGAAATTTGTGTGTAAACATCAAGCTTTGCAAATGTTCAGTCCCAAATTAAACAAATATGAGCAATTCTAAACATTTTGAAGTTGTGGGTTGTGTACCCAGTGTGACACAACTTCAAGTGGATTAAAATTTAATTAGGAGCTTCAAGGGTTAAAAACAGGTTTAGAATTGCTTAAATTGATATGTATTTGATTAACTGAACACGTACTACAAACTTTTTTATACATTTCTGTGACTTTTTATTAAAACCAGCTGGAATGTTCCAACGGAACAAGGGTTAAGTTTAAATGTCTATACAGTAATTATCCGTTATAGCACGAATCGTTACTACACGAATCGGATATAACACGATGCAACCATGGATCCCAAAATTTTACACCATTTTTTTACCATTTTTCTGGAAAAATCGTGTTATAAATATTTGAACATCCAATTGCATGAAATTGCATGAAATTGTCCGCCAACGTCACATGTTAATCGTGCAGTAGCGGTAGGCCTAATCCTTCACGCATGACGCTCACGCAAAGTCGCCGGCATGTGGTATTGCACCGCACATGACGGCACCCTTTTAGAACAAAAGTATCTCATTTCGTATTTGAGCTTAAATTCAATTCAAACACGAATCGTGTAATAGATAATATAAAACGAATATGACGTGCACAATTTGATCTCAGAAAATGTATTTACTTAATCAAATTAACTTAATGTGGCGTGTTTAGCAAAAGAACATGTTTATTTAAATCGTATAATAAAATATTATAACACGAATAATAATGTTTTTACATGTTTTTTTAATCTGTATTAAAATATTATAACACGAATATGGTGATTCTGAAAGTTTTTAAAATGATTTGATGTTAGTAATCCTAGCTATTCAATAAAATTACCTTAATTTAGCAGGTTCAACTGATAAAATGGTTATTTTTAAATAACGTATTCAAATAGATAGCCAGAGGTGATGACACGCCGATTGTTTGATGAATGCCACTTCTTCACAACTCACATTGTGCAATGTCGAGCAGCGTTCTCGTTTGTATTGCAAGGTGTTATAATTGTACTTAAAACATTAATTTGATATTCTCAGACAAATTAGGATCAGATGTCGCTAGTCGCTTACCTGGGGCTCTGTAGCTTTCCTGAACAAACTGAAACAAAAAAAGGTGATATTGTTAGGGACATTGTTCTGATAAAGCATACAATTAAATAAATAATGTACACAAAGCTTTGTGGTTCTTTTTACCTGCTGTAGTTTATTTCCATACTGGCATAGACTGTGATAGGGACTGCTCAAAAAATACCTGTCTAAAAAGTAATGTTGCTCATACATAACATCTCCTTGGAGTTAGAAGGTGCTAAGCTGCCACTTTGTAAAGTGGCAGTTTACAAAGGTTTACCAAGGGGACGATAAGTCTCAACATGAATAGATAACTTCTGTATCTAGGTCACTATTTTAGTTGTTCAATGCTAACAAATGATGATGTTCCTACCGTTGAAAACTATGTATAAAACCGCAAGCACTATGTGATCAGGTTCGAACTGTGATGCTACTGATGGTGTGCTCATAAACGAGCAACACTAACCATGGGCAGTAACTCCCATCTCTATATATATGCACACTGATTCCAAACATTTAGATGTACAATATAATTGCAATTCAACAAGCTATTTACTGGATACACCCTGAGGGTGCTGCTCCCCATAAAGCTGGCGTTACATCTGTGAAGAAGAAAACACATTATTAGGGTTGCTTCACGTGAAAAACGTAACGCGTTTAGGGGGTCAAAATCATACAAAAACCGCCAATAAGGTGTATTGCTAAGGGAAGAATGTTTTGAAATACAGGATGAGGGGTCATTTTCACTCAGTGGCAAATGAAAAGGTATCTTTTTTCAAGTGAGCTTCAGGTGTTTAGGGGTCATTTTTCAATCTCACTTGCAGTGTTTAAGGGTGGTTTGCAAATCTCATCTTCACGGATGGGAAGCCATCTTTATTGGGAGCTGCCTCCCGGTGATACACCAAGCAAAGACGAGACCTTCACCCTGTGTTGGTTTAATATCGGGACAGTGTTGCAGACACTGGGCTGACATTAACCCTTTAACCGCCAAATTATTCAATTTGAATTTTCACCCACTTGAAGTTGTGTTTCGCTGACGCGATCCACAACTTCAAGTGAGTGAAAATTGTTCGGATTTGACAAAATGGAGGTCAACTCTTTTCAAATCTTGTTGGTTGATGTCACATTTTATCTTTAACATCTTTAAAATGCTGTACTTAATGTGTTGCTAATAAAAAAATGAAAATCCGCATATATGCGGCACCGGCGGTTAAAGGGCAGTAATGTGTAAATGTCTTGGGTTTGCCGGGCAGATAGAAAACAAGTTGTATGTGTTTATGATTATGACATTTTTGCGTTAATCAGTGTTGTTAAACATGGTACACGACACATCAGTATTTAAATTTTGTGTTATGAAGTGAATCTGTAAGGGGAGATATTGATGTATTCCATCCAGTGGATACAGTCAGCGAAATAAATAATGATAGACAACCAACAGGCACAAAATTATCCGAAGAGATAAATGCGAAACTTTTATATAGTTGTATACAGGTTGAATTATTAGTTCTACCAGATGCAATAAACTTCCCAAAAAAAGGCTGACATAATATGTATACTAATTCTACTTCAAGTTATCTTGTAGAAGACTATAAGTACCTCTTCTACTGGGGCGAATGCAAATGTGGGCAGCAGATAAGAGTAGCTTCTTGAAGAACAGTGGTTCTTACTGCAAAAGCCCTGTGTCACTCTTTTTGCTCCTAGAACACAAAACAAAATTAAAGTGATGTCTGATTGGAATAAGAAAAGTAAAACAAATATAGAAAAAGTGTGTGAATTACTGATTAAAACATAAGCAATAAATTTGTCAGAATAACAATGTAGTCATGCAGTAAATAAGTGATTACACTTTGCTGTCTCAACCCACTACAATAGGCACTATCACATACCATGCATACTCATACTTTTTCTTTCGAAAATGTGCAGGCCTATAGTCTGATACCAAGTCTGAAGACCTATTATCTGAAAGTCATTTGGTTAATATAGGAGGTCGTTTAAACATCTTGTATAAAATTTCCCACATGTTGATTTTAGAGTGACTGGATCAGTCCCTTTCCTGAACGATTCAGCTCTGCGAAGCCAAAAGGCACTATCTGCTCTACTATCTGCTCTTGTAAAGTAAGCAGATACTGTCTTTTAGCTTTTTATGGCAGTTAGCTATAAGTTGTTGGATCTTTTTTCAATTGAAAATTATCTCTCGCATTGTGATTAACCACGTTTTTTAATGCGGAATATAAAAAAATGATGTTTAGAAAATACCTAAAATTCTAATCTCTGGTGGTAATTCTGTGTTAATCTTCTCCACTGGATTATCCACATCTGTGAACATGTATAGAATGGAAAATCTGGTGAGATAACTAAACCTTAGTACTGCTCAACTCATATATGTACGGTTCCAAATCAAATACAAAATCAACTGAAAATAATAGAATTGTTTGTGATAGATCCTCAGTTAATCAAATAAGTCCATTTATGGTATGTCTATTTTCATAAATAAAAATTTGATGCTCGAAAATGAGTTAACAATTCCTGCATTAAAATAGTTGTTTGAAAAGCAGCCCTTCATTACTGCCAGTCAACCATTTAAAATTTGATATAGATCAGCAAATTTTGTCAAGGGTTATCCTTATGTAACACAAGACAGTTTATCATGCAAGGATCCCGTGATAATGAGCAAAAAGTGAATCATGCAAGGTCACCGAGATAGTGAGCAAAATTAAAACAAAATGGCTGGCAATCTGCCATTTTGGATTTCATATTTGCAAAAATTGTCCCGTGTTGTCCTTGTGCAACACCCTACATTTCATTTTATATTACCATTTTAGAGCCAAGAGGTATTGATGCTACTTCAGCTGAGTCACAAGTACATAATTAATCATGTGGTTCAATAACAGTGGGTACAGTTGTGGGTCGCAGTAGATAGACAGAACTTCAAAAGAATTAAAACTTCAATTATATGAATATAACATACTGCTTTGTGTGTTAAAGAGAACACATTATGTTTGAATTATTTGTGTAGATTAAGCTGGTTAAGATAAACATTTAAACTAAGCCGTTCATCCCTCACACTCTACAATTTTTTTTTTGTGTTTCATGACCCGAAAGATAAGTGAGAAAGCAAAAAAACAAGTGAGAAGTCATAACAGTCTTCCACCTAAAATGGTCAAAATGGGTAAGAACAACTTTGTAATATCCCTAGACAGGTTTGGAATGGCAGGTGAAGGGAATTGGGGCTGTACCAGGTACTGCACATGACAAGGACGTACATTGGGTTGTGACATAAAACAGAAATTGTATTGACATATCTGATGTTTAAAAAGTAACTTTGATGTAACTTATCTTCATACTGACAACAGCTCCTGCAGCTGACACCCCTTTATCTGTCCTGGCGGCACGCTGGAATCTCATCTTGAAACAGAGGATCTGTCTGTTCAGCCACATTAGAAAACATTGAAAATTGTCAATATTGCATTTAAAAAAATAAAAAAATAAACTTTTTTTTAGATAGAGTTAACCTTACCTCACTTAAAACTTGTGAGTCACATCATAGTTGACTAGGTGTCTATTTATCAATTGAGGAAAGATGCCAGCAGCCATACATAGTGTGAATATTTATTTACAAAAACGTGGAAATACATTTTTGTGTTTACACATATAAATAAACAAGATTTACAAGTATGCGTAAATAAAATGATAAAATACTTTCTGACATGACAAACATTATGGTAATTCCAAATTCACTCCTTACAATACTTAGTTATATGGAATAACAGAGAAAAACGTCACTCTACTGCATTCAAAATAACTACTTTCTTGAAATAAGCTATATGGATATAGCTAAAATGTATTTACACACAGTGTATATACACTGTATGTAAATACATTTTAGCTACCGTACATCCATTTAGCTTATATATGCCAGCTTTCCTTAACTGTTTATATTAAACAATTACAATTTAAAAATTCCCAAAGAAGAATCTTCGTTCTCCATATAAATTTTTTATGTCTATAACTATAATGTGGATTTATGGATAAAATCTGTTTTTACTCTTGGTCCAGGTTCTTCTATATCATCAGGTCTTACAACACCTGCTTTTGCAAATGCCTTGAAAAGTTCCTTCTCAATCGTAGAGGCTCCTGGATTGCTATAAAGAAAGAAAAAAATTCAAAATTAAACTTAAATATCCAAAATCTTGCTGCTTCAGAATAACCGGCACTGTTAATACAGTACTGTGCAATTGAAACAGGTCATGAAAACGAAATCCCCTTTCATTTCCCCCACTTGTTTCACACAAATTCCCCAGATGTGAATTTTTGTGAAACAGTTTTCCCTCATTTTCCCCCTTTTTCCCCGATGTGGGGGAAATTGATTTCCCTGCCAGGGAATTCTGTTTCTGCATTGGGGAAACACAATTCCCCAATTTTCCCCCGAATTTCCCCTGAATTACCCCGATTTCACAATGATTCCTACTGATTCCCCCTGATTCCCCAGTTTCCTATGCAGTTTTTCAATACAATTTCACAAGTGTACATTGTCTCTGAGCATTAGGCCTATTTTATGCATATTACATGTATCTTTGAAAATGAGAATTCCACATTGTGTGAGACGAAAAAATATAAATTCAGGGGAATTCTAGGGAAATCAGATGAAAAGCTTTTCATTTTTTTCACTCGTTTTCTCAGGTGTGAAATACATTTCCCTCTTGGGGAAATCTAATTCCCCTAATTTCTCCAGTGGCTACCGTGAAAACTGGTGAAAATTCCCGTGAAAAAAGTGAAAGGGAATTCACCGGAAAACGTGAATTCCCTTTACCTTTCATTCCACTTCCCCTTCCCACCCGACAAGTTTCAATTGCACGGTACTGTATCAGCATGAAGGTTTTTATTACTCTGGTACTACTTATACCTTATAAAGGCGTCTTTATATACACCTATATCTATGTCTGTCCAGTTGTTATATTTTAAAACATACTTGTTAACCCTTTAGATGCTAAGTTGTCTTATTCAAATTTTCACTGACTTCATGTGGGAAAAAATGACTCACATTTTTTTTAAATTTGAGACCAAACATTTGCAAATCTTGATATTTAACCCTTTCAATCCTGAGTTTACCATAGTCATCTTCATCTACTACAAGCCGCGAATTGCTGTCGCAATTCTCGACTTGTAGTGGATGAAAATGATTTGATGTGAGTGAAAAATTGAAGAAAATTGCCACGTATTGGTAAACCAGTTTCATGGAAATTTTCATGCTAAAACCCTTGGTTGTAGGAAAATCAAGTCTATTTTCAGGGATGTAAAATGATGCTTGAATGCATCGTGAGGGCTTAAAGGGTTAAGCACACATTAAGTTCCCGATAACAATGATTTAATCCACTAATAAAACAGATTAAAACGACTATAGTCATACCTAGTGGTGAAAGGGTTAATTTGCAATAAGGACCACCAGCGAGAGCTAAGACCAAATGTTATGTGTCTAGAAAATATTTGGATTAATAAAGTTCAATTCACAAAATAAACATATCAACTTGTTCACTGTCACATCATTAAAGACATATTTCATTTAAAGAAACGGCTTCCACAAATGATAAAAACACAAAAAAGTTTATTATAGTCAACATAAAGGTTAAGGGAATAACCCTTATTATCCGATGATTGATGATCACTGAAGATGATCACTGTCATCAGTATCATTATCTCCATGGTATCAGCGACGCTCTTTTGTACATATGATATACGCACAATGAATGCTTTCACTTAAAATGCCTGGTTCTTAACCCACCTACATTAAAAAAAAATATATTCACCAGAAATTCAGTTAGTAACCGGCAACATTTGTCAGATTGGATGAGTGTGACACTTTAAATATTCAACTGAAATAATACAACACGAAAAATCATCTAAGGGTCTTACAACTGCATTCCCATGTAGTCCTTGCCGCAATACACCAGCATCATTGCAAATTTCTTTCTTTTGAATGGAATATATCCTATGTTTCCCTGAGATCCACATGACTTCTGCATCAGATATAATTAGTATCAGCTTTAGTAAATAGGCAGAAACAAATGATATTAAACATCAATCAGCATTCTCAGTTAATTGCTCGAGTCAATCAATTGGCTATTATTTTTCAGTTACTGTACAGGCCTAGATCTACAAAAGGGGTTACAAAAAACTCAAGAGGGATCAAGAGGGTTGTTTCATCAACTGGCTCAGCTAAATAACCCTTACAGGACTCTTAACCCTTTAACCGCCGGTGCCGAATATATTCGGGTTTTTATTTTTTATTAGCACAATAAGTATCACCTTTTAAACAAGTTAAAGATAAATGTGATGTCAATCAGCAAGATTTGAAATGAGTTGACCTCCATTCTGTCAAATCTAAATAATTTTCACTCGCGTCAGCGAGACACAACTTCAAGTGGGTGAAAATTCAAATTTAATAATTTGGCGGTGCAAGGGTTAACCCTTCCAACGCTGAAATATTTTTGTATACACCATGCAGACCGAAGGGTTTTTAACGATTTGAAATCATCATAAATGTGTTCAGCTCGCTTTACTTCATTTGAATACCTATGTTATGGGTCTATGGACATTATAAATATACTATTTTTTTCAAAGCGGGGATCGACATTAGATGTCAGATTCTGAGGTCTATAGACATTAGATTCTGACGGTGTTCGACTTTAGATTCTGACGTCATAGATGTGATGTTTAAACTCGGTACCTGCACTGTGAGGGCTAAGCTTACTGATTGGTGAAAACTTAATCACATGTTGATAGTTAAGACCATTTTTTACTTAAGTCAGTTGGTGAAACCAGGTGCTCATTGTTGGTAGTGCCTCATGAAAATTTATCCCAATTTATCAAGACAAAGTGTTGATGACAAGTCTCTATGAGCCAAATGGCATTGTTAGCTGACTGACCACTCCCTGATACTTGGCATTCAAGACTAACAGTCATGCTGCATCAGGGCACAAAATGAGGATAATTTCAGGTTGTCCGCAAAATGGTTTAGCTGTTCAAATTTTGGGACATATAGAACATGTAGAAGGTGGCCTGTCTCACGATTTTACATGCAGCAGAGCCCCTGTCATACTATTTTAAAACGAAAAAATTGTGACAAGATAATCTGCACCATGCACAGAAACAATGTACATAATATTTTATCGACTGGTAGTCCGACAGAAACCCTGAGCATGATATTGGGTTGTCTGGCAGCAAAATGGGTTGTCTCGGACGCCTGGATGCCCTGATTCTGTGCCCTGTGAATACCACTTAGGTTCTAGTAGATATAAAATGGCTATAGAGAATAGTGTACATATTAACTGGATTTTTGTTTGTCTGCTAAATTAGTTATTATTTTGCAAAAATGCAAAATATGTGTCTGAAAGTGCATAGGCCTACTGGGTAATATTTTATAATTTAGGACAGGCTGCCTTTAAATCATGTGAATGCACTTTGACATGAAAATATATGTCACTGGTACTTCCTAGAAAATGAGCTTGACATGGGGGAAATGTGTATTTTGAGAAAGAAACTTAACCATGTTAACTATCATCAAATATGTGGATCCAATAATACAATATCTGAACATCATGACGGGAGATGACACTAACAAGTCGAATACACTGGATTCTCCTCCCTCTCCAAATAAATTCGGTGGAGGAGGTGGGATATTTCAGGAGTTTATTGAGTAAGGTTCATTTTGATATCTGGAGTAAATGTGAAAACTCGTGTATCATATCTACCGGTACCTGTCTGCTTATTGAGCCTTAGATAAATTATTGACATCACCATAACATATAATATTGATATATAGTTATCATTTTATATAAGACTTCGTTAACAACATAAGCTTTAGACAAAAATAAAAAACATAATACTTCAGGCCTAATGCTTAACACCTTTAGAGCACTGATTTATTGAATTGAACTATTTAATCACTTGAAGTTGTGTTACGCTACCGCGATGCACCACTTCAAGTGACCCAAAAATTATGTGATTAGTGAAATTTATGTCCAAACATGTACAGTATCAGTAATTCAAGATGGGAGGAATTTTATACTTAATTAACAACTGGTTTATATAAGTGGTAATAAAAACACAGTCGACATAAGTACTAGGGGTTAGAGCACTGAACTATTACCATGATTACATTCAAATTTTCAATCACTTGAACATGTTGAAGCTGTGCTTCTACTGCAATCCAGGTGAGCAAAGATTTGTGAAATTTAACATGTTTAAGTCACCCTATACAGGAAGAGTCAAACTTGAACATATTGTACTAATTGAAAAATATGGTTACCCAAATTGTAATAAAAAAACAGAAATAGAAAGTAGTCAAAATCAGTGCTCTGGCAGTTAAAGTCAATTTCCACAATATGGACCAAGAATGTTACTTTCCACTGATGAGTCATCTATATATATTTGTGTGTACATCACTCACCTGTGTGTCCTTATCACCCTTTATTCTCTTAGAATCTACATCCGTTGAACTTGTCGCTGGCCTCTTTTGTCCAGGGTGGGAATCTTCTATAATTTCAGAAGCTACGCCCGGGGTAGCATCAGACATTGTTTTTTTATTATAACCAATTTTTTTCAAAGAAAAATCAGAATTAGAGCCCTGCAGTTCGGACAACTTTATGATTTGTTTCCTCAAATTCTGAAGACTTTTTTGAATGACTTTCTTGAGCATGACAATGAAGTTCCTGATTTATTAACACCTGGAAAATAAGATGAAAAAATAATACAATATTTAGCTTGTATCAAGCAAGAATCCACTCCTTGGAATACACTAGTTAGATTTATGTGTGCACTAGAACTATACTGGCAGACATTAGAGAGCACTTGTTGTATGTTTCCAAACGAATCTGAGAAAAATATTATGCCATTCGGTGAACCAAAAGAGAAACTGCAGTTTTGTCAACTTTTAATAAGAATGGCAGACCATTTTAAAAAAAAAATCTGACGATCATTAAAATTTAACCAGAGACTCATGAACATGTATACATATAAAGCAAAACAAAAGTCAAACTCAGCCTAAATATGATCCCTGCTGAGTGGCATAATCAATTTCACCGATATCGTTAGAAATCGTAAATGTGGAAAAAAAGTAAAAATGGTTAAAAACTGACAGTACATCCCATTGGCTAAAATATTGGAGTATTAGCTGTGATCCAGAACAAAAATGCCACCAGTTATGTTAGTCTTCATTCCTGAAACACATTTTGTCATTCCCCTTTTTGCTAAGGTGCTCAGTCTAAACCTTAGAAATTTTGCTTGAAATTCATGCATTATTCAACAGACCGAGGTGAATGATGTGAACAGAACAAATCTAATTTATCATGTTTATTTTTTATCATGAAGTTGTTCAAAAATTGTTCAAAAAATAATGTTATTTGTTCGTGAATGTTGATAATTGTTGGTATAAAAGAAGAAAGCAGGAGAAGTACAAAATGTAGACTACATGCAAAACAAGCAAATAATTTTGATGACAAACACAATGTATAATCAGCATTATTACTGCTCTGTAGAGTCAAAAGGCAGTATCTCCTTACTTAGAATATAAGCAGATAGGCCTACTGCCTTTTGGCTTTGGATTGCAGAATTCTTTCACTCCAGTCATGGAAACATCAGTGCTTATCATATGAAAAACCCAGGAACTCAGTTAATAGAGCTCCTGAATCCAGCCAGGAGCTCGATAATCCAGCTGAGGGTAAGGGGGGGGGGCGCTGTAAGCCACCCGAAGATTTTTTGATATGGTGGCTTTTGAGAGGACCTGAGAAGAATTCTAGACAAATGTATGAGCTTTAAATGCCTGACTTTTTTGTTCATTTTCAATTTTTCAATGAAAAGCCCCACCACCACCATTATTTTCTAACTGAATTTACATGACTAAAATTAATTATATTTTGCCTGGATTTTATAGCTTTAAGATCTCCTGATATGAATTCTAAAGACATACACTACATTCTTAACCAAGCTTCCCATGCCATTTTGTTCAGAATGCTACAGCACAATGCATTTTTCCTGAAACTAAATGAGTGTTTGCACATGTTTCATAATAGTGACTGCTAACCATCCCAAACTGTTGAATATCAATCAATCAAAAGTTTTATTTGACATCAAATTATACATCAGAATTATAGGAGTTGTACATGTTTGTTGTAATGTGTCAGGAGACCCCCGTTAAGGTACAATATTTGTACCGCTATCACGGGGGCCACCGGGATACATACATACAGAAATACATTCATACATACTCAAATGACAATGAATAGATTTGAAAATAACCAGACATTTTCGTAACAGTATTTTTGAACTCTGATTATTATTTACTGAAAAACTTGTCATATAAGATGTTAAAGCTGAGGTTATGGAAGAACTCTGGGGGCTAATACAATTTAATGTGATTTAATGTAATCTTTGGCAAACATAGCAATTTGATAGGGAACAAGTATCAGAGTAATTGTTTATCATACATTTCTTTATGTAAGAGCTAAACCCACCGAGACAATGTGTGTGTATTTTATCAAGGATCAGTGACGGGCTTTTATTCATGAGATGTGGTATGTCGTAACGAATTGTCATTTTGGCAAATTCGTGTTTTACTTTAGGGACTAGAAGAGAACATTTATTTCTTGTATTGTGCTGATGAATATCACTCAGAGAGGTTAATGGTAAAGAATTAAAATATGCTGGTAGTGAGCTGTTATATAGCTTATGGATAAATTTGTATTGATTCATTTTGTGTATGTCATCTATGTTAAGTAGATTTAGGGTCTTGAATATTGGTTCCGAGTGTGAAATATAGTTGCTTAGAGTTATTATTCTAACTGCTCGTTTCTGTAACTTGAAAATTCTGTTTTTGTTGTAACCCCAGAGTAAAATGCCATAGTGTATATAAGGCAGAACGAGACTGGAATATATAGTCAGCAATATATGTTTGGGCACATAGTGTTTCAATTTGTTCATTATTCCCAATGTTTTGGCAATTTTGCAAGATATATTGTTTATATGGGTTTCCCATTTTAAATCTTTTTGTAGAGTTATACCAAGGAAGTTAAAACTATCTATATTTTTGAAAGGTGTATTATCTATTTTAATTTGAGGTATGTCAAATTTACGGGTGGACCTACGAAAAAGCATAAATTGTGATTTCTTAGCATTTAGTGACAGCTTGTTCACCTTCAGCCATGTGCTTATTTTTCCAAGTTCAGCATTTAGAGTTAAATTCAGCAGAACAATATTCTTGAAATCATCAACAGTCAGACTTCTTGATAGTGTTGTATCATCCGCATATATAAGGATGTTAAAATAAGTACTTGCAAGTTCAATATCATTTATGTAGATGAGGAAAAGCAGTGGACCCAAAATTGATCCTTGCGGTACTCCTGTTACGATATGTTTAAAGTCTGATTTTGTATTTCCAACCTGAACGTACTGTTTCCTGTTTGACAAATAATCTTTAAATAGTTTCATTTCAGTTCCACGTATACCATGATACTTTAATTTGTCAAGAAGAATTTCATGATCTAGGGTATCAAAAGCTTTCGAAAAGTCTAAATAAACATTGATAGGGATACTTCCATTATCCATTTGAAGAGCTATATCGTCAACTAAATGCAAAGCAGCTAATTCGGTTGAGTGTTTGGGTCTAAAACCGTATTGGTTCTTACAAAATAAGCCATTTAATGTGAAATAGTCATTTATTTGATTGCAAATGACTTTTTCTAGTACCTTAGACATAGCAGGAAGCAATGAAATGGGCCTATAATTTATAATAATATTGTTGTCGTCTTTTTTGTGAAGAGGAATAACCTTCGCTACTTTCATATTGTCAGGAAAAACACCAGTGTTCATACATTGATTAATTATCAAAGCTATTGACTTTATTACTTCAGGAAGAATTTCTTTTAGTAGCCGGGTGGATAATCCATCATAGCCAAAACTAATAACTGTGATAATTAAGACAAACTAAACTGCAATAATTCAAGATTGATTTATTTGAAAAGTGTACAGTCCTCAAGAAAATTAGTGCCAAATTTATCAACAATATTAAAAAGTGAACAGTCCTCAAAAACATTAGGCCAGGCCTAATAGCCAAATTTATCAACCGGTACTAGGCCTAATTAAGTGGCTATCATCATCAAATCCCAAGATTATGATTTTGTGGGGGAGGGGTGGGGTAATGTTTTAATTATATATATAAACTGTTTGGCAGCAACCAATCCCTTCTCCAGCATACTCTGCTTTAGATTTAGCAGTGAAGCATAGGGCCTATAGATAATAGGCTAGGTCCCCTAGGCTATAGGCCTAGTTCACGCCTATAATGGACTATCAACTAATCCAGTGTCCATGCAGATATTGATTTCATGGGGAAGGGGGTGGGGTAAAGTATTAATTATCTTTACTGGTTGTCTGGAATGATCTATATATTTGTAAAATATAGAGTTGGTGTGGTCTTCCTGTATACATACCAGGCAGACAGTCTAAGGCCACTAATCATGGACGATTTTACCGACTGGACATAACTTCAAAATTATGCCCCTAAATGCGTCACTTTTGCGAGCACGATATCTCGGCTGTATATCGATCAATCTTACTGAAAATTTGTGATGTCGTTGTACCAATATTAGCTGATATTGAGCTAAATTTTTAGAAAGATCGAAAATAATTGAATGAGAAGTGGCCTGATACAAATCGGCAAAATTAGCGCTAGGTGCGCTATTTATAGTATCAAGGAGCGTGATACACGACGCACATAATTTCAAAGGAATGGGCGCGATGTGTGGATAATCCTACAATGATGACAACTTCATAGCCATTAGACTACAAAGAAACGTTCACCCACGGAGTTGTGGATCGCGTCACCGAGACACAACTCCAAGTGGATGAGAATTTAAATCATATAAATTGGTGGTTAGGGAGGTAAGCCAGACAAATACTTATCCCGTCATTACCCATAAAATGTAGAATAATTTAAATTGTCACCCACCCACGTCTAAGCTAAGCATGTTCAACCGAAGAACATTTAGTACATATCAATATATAAACATGTAAAATATAGCCTAAACATGCTAGAATGAAACACAGATCTAGGATAAACATGCTAAGCCTTAGAGGATGTGTTATTACTATTAGACAGCCGGCCAATACCAATTAAATCACTCTAAAAAAATGTTGATGGCGTTTTTTGTTACAAGCAGGTAACCGCCCTATAATGAATGTTTATACATGTATAATACTTATTGACATGCGGGGGGTTACCATTGAAATTTTGATTTTTTTAGGCCTGTTTAAGGGATGTTCGTGACTCCCTTTTGAGGTAAATTTTGAAGATATTTTTTGTGTCGTTGCAGTGCATGCCTTGTAAATTCACGCAGTTTTCCGCACTTTTCAGTGGTTGCTAAGATCAACAATAATGTTCCCGTTATCAAATGTAGCCATTCTAATTATTTTAGCGGGGGAATATTCACAAATATCTTTAGCAAGTAATAAAAACTCTCACATTATGTGTATTAGTTGTCCAATTAGGGCTCCAAATGGTCTTATGTGTCGTTAAGACAAACATGAGCGATAATATCTGAAATAGGCCTATTCGCCGATTTCGTATTATGATCAGTTCTGCTGCTTCTTGTTTATCCTCAGTCAGTGATCAATCGGCCGCTGCTTTATATAAATTAATCAACCTCTTCATTGTTAATCCTTACATGTCAACTGTAGCCTTTGCCGATATTATGTATTTTCCCAGGTTTATGTGTCGAAATACTTAATTTGACTGTGAGAGTCAGCCGTGGTGATGGATCATTAGCCAATTTCTCAGACAAATCTTGGCCATTTTTCATGAAATTTTGCTTGCAACACCTCTTTAAGCATTATATCTAGACCATTTGACATCGTCTCTTTGTATATGAAAGGGTGTGTATGCCACTTCACAAAGTGGCAAATACACTCTTTCTATATCAAAGGAGACATTATGATCAGGCTATGTAATTTGGAAACAGTTAATGGTTTTATAGAGGGCCGTCATTTAGGCATAGAGGAGATCAGGGTTAGTTCGAGCAATTACAAAAAATGCTGTTAATATACGTATAATCAAATTAGAAAAATAATACTATCGCCCAGAAATATCCTACCATAGATGCCATAGATGCATACCCGGTATATAATTATTCTCAAATTGCAAACAAAGTAGGCCTAGAGACAAAAAAAACATGTTGAAGTCGTATTTACAGTTTAAAAAAATGCCATACTCGAGGCTGTTTCGAACAAGGGATGGGGTATGTCTTATCAGTGTTGGAGAGACCAAGGAGACTGCTAGCAATAGGAGCACAGGGACATCCGCAGCTTTCCAATATAGAGGGGGGTGAAGAGGTGAAATTTAATCCCCTGAAAATCTGCTGCTCAAAGGGGGTCAGGAAAACTTAGGAACAGAATTCGGGGGGGAGGGGGGGCAGAGAGGCTGTTAACAGCAGAATCAGTAGTGCTGCTGGGGCCAGGGAGGCTGCTGACAACAGGACAAGCAGTGCTGGAGTGGCCAGGGAGGTTGTTAACTACAGAACCAACGCTGCTAGAGGTGATGAAATGTTGTTAATATCAGGAGCAGCAATGTTGGAGAGGGCAGAGAGGTTTTTAACAACAAGAGCAGCAGTGCTAATAACAAAAACAACCTTGATAGAGGAGACAAGGATACGATGCTGTTAACAGGGAGGGAGGTTTGTAGCAAAAGGATAAACAGTGCCAACTGGTCCAGTGCTGAATGGGTCAGGGTGGCCGTTAAGAACAATTCTAAGCTGTAGTGTTGGAGGGGTCAGGGATGCTGTTAAGAGGGCTGAGGGAGTCGGTAAAAACAAGAGCAGCGGAGCAATAGGGGATACTGGGTGGTTGTTAACAACAGAAGCAGCACTGCTGGTGGGATTCAAGGGTTGCTATTTGAGCCGGAGCAACAGTAGGCCTACTCAGAGATCAGTGCAGTTGTTAAATAAAAAGAGCAGTGATGACAAAGGGGCGATTGTTAACAACATAGCACACGTTCTACAGCGGCTGTTGTAAATAGTACTAAAGTGACCAATGCAGATGTAAACAACAGGCGCATTCAACATGATTTGTTAACCGCTATAAAAAGGTAGAAATAGAAGACCCTATAATATTAATCAAATATTGAATTGTGTTGCTTATCTTTTATCCACTGAGAAAAATAACAAATATATAACTTTTTGTACCATACGTGTACAAAGATTTCAAAGCACTCAAAAATCCAACAGAATCTACTCTGTGTATTCATCCAGAGCACTGACAAGTAGGCCCTATAAAAAAAGATCTCAGAAGAGATCTATATCCATGATATAGGAGTGTATAGACCATGGCGATATGTCCACCTCAGGGATTCATCTCTTTTGCCCTCCACGTTTATCACCAAATGCATACTATTCACAGCGTGATCAGGTTATATAGGGCCTACCATTAGCTATGGTGAGGTGACACATGCAGATATGTACCATGATGTAGAAGTTTTGATTGTAGATGTAAATGGAGTGAAAGTAGCCTACCCAGTCCACCTAATCAGCTTATGCTGATCTCAGCTGGCTGCAAAAATACATACAAGACAACAGCCTGCAAAATTAATGGACATGGATTAACGACTGTTTGTAAAAGACAACGCCTTAAATTGCTGCAATCCATTTGGACTCCCTTGTGATAATTTATAATATATTGTGGAGGCATGTATGGGTGTAGGTCATTTGAATGTATCTTACTGTTATTTTGGAGTGGAGTGCGAAATAGAAAAAAAACGAGTTATAACTTAAAAATGACTTTGTGGGACGCTAAGATGACCTTACGAATTTTACATTTTTGTTTATCCTCTTATCAGAAACACTATTTTACTGTATTTAATAATTATATATATATTATTCTTTGTATGCCACGGATTGCAAAAATAAAGAGAAAAATCTTACTTGGTTTAAAAGCGCAATAATGAAAAATCTACACTAAAACTTGAAAATGACCTTGTGTGACCCTGAAATGACCTTGAGAATTTAACATTTTTGTTATTCTCCTTAACAAAACCTATTTATTGATAATTATTTGAATGTATCTTATTGTTTGTCTGCCGCAGATTGCAAAAATGACGATAAAATCTTATTCTGTTGCAATCTATATCTTAACTTAAAAATGACCTTGTGTGATACTGAAATGACCTTGAGAAGTTAACATTTTTGTCAATCCCTTTACCAGAAATATTATGTTACTGTAATTATTGATTATTTCAATGTATCTTGTTGTGTCTGCTGCGCACTCCGAAATAAATAAAAAATTTATACCGTTGCTGAGTTGGAAAGTGAAGAAATTGACATTGTTACTTTGAAATGATCTTGTCTGACCTTGAAATGACCTTGAGATGTTCACATCAGTCGTCAACTCCTTATTTGAAGAGCTATATTACTGTCATTGATAATTATTTGTATTTACCTGATTGTATGGCTGGTGTGTGGTGAGAAAATGAAAAAACACAATTTTACACCTTAAATGACCTTGTGAGCGCTTAAAATGACCTTGAAAGGTCACTAAAAGTTGCCGATCACCTTACCCAAATTGCTATACTAATTGAATTATTATTTATTTAGAGGTATCTTGTTGTTTTTTCGTGTTCTGTAGAAAAATGAAAATATCGACATTTTAACCCATAAATTACTTTGTTTGACCTTGAAATGACCTTGAAGGGTCAAAAACAAATTGGTAACCCCCCTCACATTGAACGTGAAAGTATATAAAATTAATAAAACGTGGTTATCTGCTTGTAACAAAAAACGCCATCAGAAGTTTTTTTAATCCACCTGGCCGGCCTCTATATGGATGCATGTTTCACTTGAATATTTTTTAAATTGTTACCACGCGGCTTGTTCAGGCTAAGAACATGTTTAATTACCACACATGTTTCAAACTAAACATGTATAAACGTTCTGGGGCTTAGCTGTTCAAATGATGTACATAGCCATAGCATAGCCGCGTACTTTACATGGGGGCAAATAAAGTGTTAAGAAAAGTACTTACATTCAAAACCTTTTTGGCGTTGATTGCGTTTCATGTGGTGTTTTGTTTATCAGGCTACTGTTGTTACTTGTAGTTAATTGCATTTTAGATCATGTTTCATCATTAGAAGGTGTTTCATGTAATCTTGCCAATTGCATTTCACCTATGCCTACAATTAAATACACTAAAATATATAGGCCAAGGGGGCTTATATGGGCAACTTGGATATCCTTATACACACAGTTCACATTGTAATCATGATCCCAGCAATTAATCAGAAGGCCCAGCCAGCCTGCTTCTAGGGCTAGGTAAAATGTCTATAGGTTAAGTACTGTGTTCCGGCCGCCAGCCTGCCGGCAATTTCACATAAATCCTAAAAAAAACAAAAAAACACACATCAAAACGACTTTGTTTGATGTAGCTATTTTAGGGCCTCATCAACTTCATGATGCTGACTTTTTGGCCACCCTACTAACATATTTGAGTAAATCTAATGTTTAATACGGACTAGACTTAGGCCTAGGGTGAAAAATCGGCCTGCGGAATTGAGGCAGTTTGCATGAGTTTCAATGCCAATGGGACTGGCATTTTCCCTATTGAATCTGAATTCCATTATGTCGCCGGATATGGCTATGTGAGTTGCGGCTCTATTCCTAACAAGTGCCGTAGGGTGGCCAAAGCGGTGTATCATCTGACTTGACAGGGACAAAAAAGCAAAAAAACACTCTATATACAAACAGCTCTAGCATTATTATTTCAATATATTTTTTCTAGCAGCTTTGCAGATATATAAAAGAAAGTGTATAAAAAATAAATATTAAAAAAATTATGTATTATTGTGCTTTTGCATTGAATAAGCGAAAGTTGAAATTGACCAATTTTTATTTTTTGGGCGATTCAGATGATGGACATTTTGAATTTATTTCATTTTTGAGCTAAAAAATAGGCATTTTGACAGGAGTTTCTAGAATATAGAATTCATCAAAAAAAGAAGCAAAATATATCATGTTGTTCAGGGAATGACTTAAAATTCTGAAATTTGAGTGATAATGCGTGATAGCATGATTTTTCATGAAAATATGGACAAAATACTAAAAAATTACCAAAAATAACACCCTTTTTTCTCACTTTTTTCCAAAATTTCATGATCTTGACTTCTCAATATAATTGTTTTTTTCATTGTTATTAATTATAAGGATACTTTAATGATTATTGTCACCTACAGTACAGACTACAAGTACATTTTTAACATTATCTATTAATGCCATTTAGCACTGACAAATTTTGTGAGGAAATTAACTGATTTTGAATTTTTGTCAATTTTTTAGTTGAAATTTTAAGACATTGAGGCTAACTGTCTAAAATGTCAATAGGTTTACTTTTATTAGGGGGGTGCGCGCCTCCTGCCCACCGGATCCGCCACTGCTAAAGTAGGTACATTCGAACAGTCATTATGATGGGGTTTTTCATGTTTTTTCAGGATTTATGTGAATTTGTGATACACTGCAATAAAAGACATATTTTTCTCTGTTTGTTTGTTCTTCTTGCTCTCTATTACTGGTAGAAATGAAGCCATTATTGTAGAATTAAAAAAGTAATTTTCTTTGAATGACACTTTTATCACCTTTTCCGAGGGTTCCCATCATTAGATTTCTCGCAATTATGAAAAATGGTGCCAGCTCCCGCCTTTAATTCTATAATTGTTGCAACAAGTGCTTGAAGAGGTAAGTGGAACAGGCATGCTGTGGTCCCTTCTGCTAATTTTTTTTACGCAGGTGCCATTTAAAAATTTTTGTAAAAAAATGCAAAAAATGAAAATAGACTATGTCCATTGCCCTATGAGGAAGTTCTGGAGGACATCATTAAGACCGTTTCGACAGAACAATGTGGGCATCTCGAAGAATTGAGATGCCTGGGGAAGGCTGCACTAGTTTGCCCATGGTAAAACCTGGGCGAAGTTTTGTTTGCCTACCCTGCACTTCCTCATGGGGCGCACCGAGGGTAAAAATGGAAGTTTCATGGCTATAAGGATGAGAATCTATCAAATTTTTTCTTCTTCCATGACCCCCTCGTACACTGTGGAATGTAGTCAATTATTTACTCTAGCATGTGGGCAGTTACGAAAAAAGGCTCAGCATAATTTTATTGGACAATTTTAAACTTTATTGAAAGTACCTAGCTAAAGGATGATGATCCCTGTGTCATTTAGTTGAAGCTGTCAACTGACAGCCGGTGAGTTAGAATAGAATAGAATCTTATCGACCTGCTGCGAGCTAATTCCGCAGCTGTCTGTGGTGACCTGCTCGCAGGGCTACAGCGACTCCAAGCCTCCACAGGCCTGGAGCCTGGAGGCTGGAGAAGCGAGCATCCACCTATTTCCCCACTCCCGTACCCCCTCCCACCTTCTAATTTTTATATCTTCTTTACTCCCCCCGCTTACATTGCATTAATGGGGTCCACACCCTTGGATCAATCCCTCTCCCTCTTCTTTGTTGGATACTCAAAGTACTTCTTTGTTGGATAGTCAAAGTACGGTACTGTTAGTCACTTAGTCTTAGACTTAGACTAGAATAGAATCTTATCGACCCGCTGCGAGCTAATACCGCAGCCGTCTGTGGTGAACTGCTCCGCAGGGCTACAGTGACTCCAAGGCTCCATGGGCCTGGAGAAGCGAGCATCCACCTATTTCCCCACTCCCGTACCCCCTTTCTAATTTTATATCTACTTTACTCCCCCCGCTTACATTACGTTAATGGGGTCCACACCCTTGGGTCAGTCCCTCTCCCATCTTCTTTGTTTCTTCTCTGATCATGAGTTGTACCCCCAGTTAACCTGAGAGTCCGCATAGCACCAGATAAATCTGGGTACAGGGCTCCCACAGCCTGGCGAGTGCTTGTTCAACTACAGTAGCATTTCTTCAAATATTGGAGCTCTTTTTCTCTCTTCTTCTGGTGTTCAGCACGTCTTATCAGTGTTTGCTACCCCCAGTTAACCTGAGAGTCCGTATAGCACCAGATAAATCTGGGTACAGGACTCCCACGGCATGGCGAGTGCTTGTTCAACTACTGTAGCATTTCTTCAGATATTGGAGCTCTTTTTCTGGTGTTCAGCGCATCTATCAGTGTTTCTAACCCCCAGTTAACCTGAGAGTTCGCATAGCACCAGATAAATCTGGGTACAGGGCTCCCACGGCCTGGCGAGTGCTGTTCAACTACAGTACCATTTCTTCAGATATTGGAGCACCGGATAAATCTGGGTACAGGACTCCCACAGCCTGGCGAGTGCTTGTTACCCCCAGTTAAACCAAGAGTCCGTATAGCACCAGACAAATCCGGGAGCAGGGCTCCTACGGCCTAGTGAGATATTCATGTTCCTTGAACTTCATTGTTTGCTGAATTTACAAAATTATTTGGTCCTTGTTGTTGAAAAAAATATTAATTTATTTTTGTTTTCAGGTGTAGTAAGTATTCAGCTTTAGCTTGAATGGCTTCATATATCTGTGCTTGTGTTACCCCCAATTAGACCAAGAGTCAGTATACCACCTGATCGATGTGATGCGTTCATGTCGCTTGAGTTCATTATTGTTATTGAAAGAAACGAATTAATTTTGTCAGCTTCTTCTGTTTACTTTGGCATATGCTACTTAGAATTTGTTTTCCATGTTTCTTGGGCATTATATTCATAGTTCTGCTTTATTTCTTCAGATATTGGAGCACCGGATAAATCTGGGTACAGGACTCCCACGGCCTGGCGAGTGCTTGTTACCCCCAGTTAAACCAAGAGTCCGTATAGCACCAGACAAATCCGGGAGCAGGGCTCCTACGGCCTGGTGAGATAATCATGTTCCTTGAACTTCACTGTTTGCTGAATTTGTAAAATTATTTTGTCTTTGTTGCTGAAAAGAATATCAGTCTATTTTTATTTTTCAGGTGTTGTAAGAACTCAGCTTTACCTTGAACGACTTCATATTTTGTCACTTGAACTTCATTGTTTGCTGGATTTGTAAAATTATTTGGTCCTTGCTGTTGGAAAGAATATTAATTTATTTTAGTTTTCAGGTGTAGTAAGTAATCAGCTTTAGCTTGAATAGCTTCTTATCTGTGCTTGTGTTACCCCCAATTGAACCAAGAGTCAGTATAACACCTGATCGATGTGAAGCGTTCATGTCGCTTGAGCTTCATTATTGTTATTAAAAGAATCAAATTAATTTTGTCAGCTTCTTCTGTTTACTTTGGCATATGCTACTTAGAATTTGTTTTCCATGTTTCTTGGGCATTATATTCATAGTTCTGCATTATCTCTTCAGATATTGGAGCACCGGATAAATCTGGGTACAGGACTCCCACGGCCTGGCAAGTGCTTGTTACCCCCAGTTAAACCAAGAGTCCGTATAGCACCAGATAAAACCGGATGCAGGGCTCCTACGGCCTGGCGAGATATTCATGTTGCTTGAACTTCACTGTTTGCTGAATTTGTAAAATTATTTGGTCCTTGTTATTGAAAAGAATATTTAATTTTATTTTTCAGGTGTTGTAAGAATTCAGCTTTAGCTTAAACGGCTTCTTATCTGTGCTTGTGTTACCCCCAGTTAGACCAAGAGTCTGTATAACAACGGATCAATGTGATGTATCAGTCAAGTCGCTTGAGCTTAATCATTATTGTTATTGCAAAGAAATTAATTTTGTCAGCTTCTTCTGCTTACTTTGGCATACTAAGAATTTGTTTTCCATGTTTCTTGGGCATTATATTCATAGTTCTGCATTATTTAGTTGATGCCCAGAAGGTTCTTTCCTACCTTCCTTCACACCTTTCTTCCTTCACTCCTCCCAGAAGGTTCCTTCCTACCTTCCTTCCTTCACTCCTTTCTTGCTTCACTCCTTCCTTCACTCATTCACTACTTCCTTTCTTTATTCCTTCCTCCACTCCTTCCTCCACTCAGAAGGTTTCTTCCTACCTTCCTTCACTCCTTTCTTCCTTCACTCCTCCCAGAAAGTTCTTCCTACCTTCTTTCACTCCTTTCTTCCTTCACTCCTTACTTCCTTCACTCCTCACTCCACTCTTTCCTCTACTCCTTCCTTCACTACTTCCGTTCTTCACTCCCTCCTTCACTCAGTCGCTTAATAAAACCCTATGGCACTTTATAATCTTACACTTATTGGGACTAAAGGCGAAAACAGTGGACTCTATTGCATGTATTGTGGAGAATACATCAGGGTTGATGAGCAGGCAGAGTGTTCGAGCTGCCGCAACTCACGCTTTTGCGAAACCGATGACTTATTTTGCAAATTTAAAGCCCTAATGGAGAATCATGCAATTTTGCGAATAACACTACATCATCCTAGGCCTAGCCCAGCTCAAATTATTCCTCCATGACCATGTTGACGACGTAAATCGAATACGCGTTAGACTAACTTATAGCTGATAATCATATATTCCAAAAAATAGACGGACCCGAACAAAAATTAATTAATGTTGATTTTAATTAGATCCTAAATGTACTTTTTATTATTGAGACATTAGTCTATTACTAAAACAATAACAGTTTGAAAGTAATTTTAAAAATGAGACATTATTATTTTAACACAATTAGCTAATTTAGATTGTTTTTTATAAAAAAATAAATATTTTTTATGTGAAGATAGACGGAACATGTGCGATGTAAGACCTAGATCTAAAAATAGATCAGACGCAATAGGCTACACAGCGTTGAGCTTGGTCCCTGGCCTTGGAATTGAAAAGTTGAATCATGAATGCACGTGACATGCAAATCTTAAATATAATTTATTTTTGGCCCAAAACACAGCCAAAATTCTGCCCTATTAGTATTACACCAGCCCAGATGAACTGAGAGTAAATAAATCCTAGGTCCGTAGATTAAGCTATTTAAATGGAGACTAAAGATCGTCTGCTAAGCGTCTGCTCTTCTCTTCCGTCATTTTCTCTACTAGCCAAATTATACATCACTAACAGTTAACGTTAGTGTTAGATTTGTGCGTCCCTCAGTTTCACATATTATCGCCCGGGAATGGCATGCTGCCGAACACTGAAGTAAAGTCAAACGTTTTTATTGGCATTCAACAATTTAGAGTGTACTATCTACTATCATACATTACAACCCAAACAAACTTATAGAATAATACATTTCTGTATTTGGATTACTACATTATTGACGTTATTTTATTCATTTTCATGTTCAGTGTTGTTGAGCTTCAATACTGCCGCCTGTAGAGGCCTGCCAAAGAGGGCTCAAACCCTCTATGCCTCATTCCCCTTTGGAGTAGGGGAGACTTGGGCACGTCAACCCCGTTTCTCATTTATTCATGTAAAATGTGATTAGCATATGAGCCATTCTACAGAAAATAGGAAATTAACTGTCCATCCTTAAAATATATGCATATTTTTAAAATACAATTTTTAAACTATTTCTATATATCATGACAACCTATATGAACTTCATTTAAGGTTGAATAAAGAAACTGATTTATTTTCTGTGGTTTCGCATTTGTTACTTAAATGTGTCAAATGTCAACACAGTAACAAGTCCATAATTCATATATCAGACAATTTACCATACCCACCACTCAAATGGTTTTAGATTAACGTTTATTTTACCTTCTTTTCCTTAGTTTTACTCCTTGTGATTATATTTTACAGAACATCCATGTTCCCGTGCATTCCCTTTAGCCAATAAATATACAACAATGTGTGTCCATGAAAAATATGTCAACACAATAACAGCAGTTACAACCGGGACTGGACTTTAACAGTTGAAACGATTAGTAATCATAATGCATCTATACTGATATTTCTTTTACAGTCAGTCCACACAGAATCAAAACGTGGATTATCCCTTCTCATCTTTTTTGCCACCATGCGTTTATTGTGTTTGAGATATATGATTAGATTTATTGACGGTCAGCACAATAACGTCCGTTTTAATGATTACTTCTAATGTAAAAACCCATATTCCTGTTATAATTAACATATTTGAACACTTAAACATTACATGCAGAACGATTGACAATACATCTAGTTTTATATATGTATTGGCCCAAAGATATGTTCAATATCAACACAGTAACGTCGACACAGTAGCATTTTTGTAGTTACTGTGTTGACAGTTTTGATATAATGTTGATATAGTTTGAGTTACCTGGTAGCCTACGTTCTTTAGTCAGACAATGAATAATTTGAATGACCGTTTCTTCCAGTGTATAAGAACTACAAATACATCTATCTGTTCCTTTTCAATCCAATATAATTATTTGGATTTAATGAATTTATGATTTAAAAAATTGTTATTGTGCTGACATATACTAGCCTACATGTGTACGTTTCTTTAAAAAAATCAAGTATAATCAATACAATTTAACATTAACAATCAAACATTTCCCAGACCACAATTAGATCACCGTGATCACAATTAGCTAGCTCTGTTTAAAATGTCACCTCACTTATTAATAAACCAGTATAATCTACATTTTCTGGCGATAATGCTTTAATCTAATGCACGCACTCATCTAGGCATACCTTAGATTCCCATGAATGTAGTATGTTACTTAATTTGACATAAACCAACGTTGTTTAAAATAATGTACATCTCACTTGCACTGACTATATTTTACGTCTATGATAGATGTGTTGTCAAAAAAATAAATTAACAAATGTATGCACCTATATTGATTTATATAGGTGTATATTGTATAATAATTTGAATAAATTCGTCCCACAAATGTGTATAGCCCTGCAATTGTGGCTGAATAATATATTGATATTCTGCCTTTCCCTTGTGTTTTTATTAGTCACGCCAGCCCCCATCATGCGTCAGAATTCACGTTCTTTGCGTGGGCACAAAAATTAGTAGTCAGATACTTATTTGCTTTTGTGATTAAATGACATTTCTAACAACATTGACATTATTTTTTTAAAAGATAATACCAAGCCGCCACCGGTCAACATGAAGATGTGCAACTGATTTTTTTTAAATTCTACTAAAATTTAAAATGGGCGCCATGGGTCAATTTGATATTTTTGTGGGAACAAAAAAATTTCAGGTGAGAAATTATTAAAATATTACAATAACATTCTCAACACTAGACAAATATTCGCCGCATGATCCTGCTGGTAATCTGGATCATCCCCAAAATGTAATGGATGGTATGCAGGGGCGTAGCCAGGGTTATGAACATGTGTACGCACAACGCTAGGGGTACGGATTTACAGAGCTTTTCCGAAACGGGGAGGGAGTGGATTTTCCCTAATTCATGGCTGCTATTTTATGGGGGGAACCCCCATACCCGCTGCGCGAAGCCCAGCGGACACGGTGGGTGGTCCGGGGGGCCTCCCCCGAGGAAAATTTGAAAAAAAGATCGCAAATGGTGGCAGCTGATGGTATTTTCGGTAAAGATATTGATTTATAAATTTTGAGTTTTTTTTATATTTTTTGTAAAATTTCAAAATTGAATACAGCAACAAAATTAAAAATTGAATTATATCAAGTTATAATATAATTTAAATCATTTTACCCAGTGATTACATATTGAAATCTACTGATTATTTTCGGTCAAGTACGATTATCCATAGATAGCCTCAACTTTTTTAAAACACAGACATGGCGGATCCAGCATTTGACTATGTAGTCTACGTAGTGTCTTTGTGTGCACGAATAATAGCTAAGCTGGACATTCTGTGATTGGTCATAAGGGGGGCCACCACTCAATCGACAGGGGGTGGGGGGGTGGAGTGTTTTTAAAGTAAATATTTTGAAATTGAATTTTCATGAAATAAATAATTGTCTGAAGGACATGTTGTAAATAAAAAATTAATGGCCCTCAATTTTTTTTAGTCATACATAATTAGAGGCTAGAGTATGTGGAGGGGTTAAAAGATGAAATAACTATTATTTGTAGGCATACAGATCTATATCCATGATTTTTATTACTATGCCAGCTGCCAGACAGTATACAAGACAGTATACAAGACAGATAACCTTACACGAAAACGAAACTATACACTATATATACACTATATATATACACTATACAAAAACGTTATTTGATCATTATTACCTGGTTACATGATTCGCTGTGATAGGCATAAATCAGCCCTGAGCAAACATGAGATGTTGAAACAAAATTGTTTTAATGTTGGGCCAGTGTCGTGGACAATGAACCAACATTAGTATAACATTGGTTGAATGCCTGCATGGTATTTCACTCTTGTCACCAGTGTCTTCACGTCTGAGAAGCTAGTCAGTGTAGCATGGGATTTATCAGTTTATGCATGTATACATGTCATTGTGCAGCCTATCATTTGTTTAACACAGTGCAGTGCAGGTACAAAAATAGATCGTTTAGAATTAGCCCCATAACGTTGTTGAAACAGAACTGCCACAGAATATAATGCCCACTCAAGGGTAAAAAAGTGGGACATTTCTCTGGACGCTCATATCTAAGACTTGCCTCGATTAATCAGGTTAATAAAAGGTTATTTTGTATACATCGTACGCTCAGTTCATTTGTAAAAAAAAACATGTCAGTAAAATGTTATTAGCATTTTTCCACCTTGGGGTGGATATCGATCTCATTGACTGCCTGGTTGAAAAAAATTGATTTCCCCGAGTAAAACGAATGTAGACTCTAGTAATCCACGGTCCCACATCTTTACCGTGTGGGTTCGTCCACGGCAAGTTTAGCGGCACTATAGTCATACATGTCGTGAATTTGTGACTGTCATTGAAAAGAGAAACATTTAGGCCTATTGCATTTGTATCTTACTTTTCCGGCGTTTTATGCAACACCACATAAAGAATAGACTGCTAAGTGCGCATGTACATGTAGACTAGGCTAGACTGCTAACTTGTTGCTTCTTTTTTTGATGGGTCATATTTTTTTTTTACTCTCCCTTACAATGTGTACGCACGTGCGTACTGGCGTACGGCTGGCTAAGCGCCTGGTATGGTAAACGTTTCATGCAAATCCGCTCATCGCTTTGTAAGTAATCCTGCTGACAAACAGACAAACAAACAGACCAACTAAGACAAATAAAAAAAACCTATGCAGAGGTAAATATGGAGATGTGAAAGTGATTTTTTCACGATTACCAAAATTCAAAATGGCGGCCAGAGATTAGCTTTATATTTTATGTGGGCCCCCAAAACTCTTTTTTTTTATGGCGGGAGATGACATTGGCCTCCACACCTCTCCAGAACAACATGACATATTTAGTGTTATTTCTTCAGACATACCCCAGAACAGCATCATTTGATACAATGGAAATATGTCCTATGAGTAGCCCTGTAAACAGTAAATCCTTAATTTGTCAATTCAGTCAACAGTCAGTCAGAACATTTGTCTTTCTTGAGGGGATATCTTAAAATAAACGAATTTATTCACGTTATTGATCATTTTGCATCTACAGGAAAATAATTCTTAAATGTTTTTTTTATGGACAACCCATTGTTTCGTTAGCATTATAATATATAAATGTGTGCATAGATAAATTATGTCAATTGTGCAACCACAATTATGTCAACACAATAACGTTTTTAAAAAAAATTAACAACTCAGTCAAAATTCAAAAAGATATTTTTGTACTACAACAATAGTTAGACGAAAAATGGCTAGAAAACATATTGATGACTGTGGCTTAAGTTTAGTTACTAAATATTTTCTGCATAACATAATATGATAAATCATTTGGAATAATATACATTTTTGTATGCTTCTATCAGGCCTATGTATACACATAGCATTATTTATATATAGGCCTATGTGTGTTTGTGAAATATTGTATAGGCCTAACCCAGTCAACACGTGATATCACACCAGTATCACAGTGACATCACACAGAACTCACACGTATGATGACTTAACCCTTTAAACGCGGAACTCCTGGGCACACTTGCATCCCCACCGCTGAATTCCCGGGAGGAGGAGGGGGGGGTGAAAAAAGCAGAATATTTTGTAATGTTAGATTTGTATGAAGACACCAACAGGATCTTAGCTTATGAGCAAATAATAACATAAGAAGGAGTTGTGCTTTACTGGTGGATAACACCAAGGTCATGTCAAGGTCACATCAAGGTCATTTCAAAGTCAAAATCGCAGAAAATATAAAAAATACCCACATTTTTTCAATTTCAAGCTGTTTAGTGGTGCAGTCATCCATTAGAAAGGATTGATGGTGACACATACTTGGTCGGGTATCATTTCAGCACTCATTTTTAGGAAATCTATGGCAGTGCTGATATTGGGAGGGGTAATGCGCCCACGTTGCCCTTATTACACCCCCATTCCTCAAGGCTCAATTGAACAAGCAAAATTACAATTATGCAGCAGCGTGTAGCACCAGCTTGAGCTTCCATCGCAAAATATTGATACATAATTGGGTATGGAGGTTGACATGGGTTGAGGTTGTGCTTTACTGCATGGATGCAGCCCAAAATAAATGTGAAGGTTATGTCAGGGTCATGTTAAATGTAAGGTTTATGGGTGATGTGTACTAAATGCGTAATGATTAGGTAATGCATAATGATTAGGTGTGCAACCATGCAATCCGGACTGCTGCGATATCTGTCATCTAAGTATTAATATAGCATTTTAAGCATGATGATGATGCCGAAGGAAGGTATGGTTTGTTTTATTGTATTCTTTGATAACAAAAATATATGGTTTGGTGAAAAAATCAAGTCTCTATCTCAATTATTGAGCAAGTTATGAAAATTGTATTGATTTTATGGCGGCATTTTGAATTTTTCGTTTCAAGAGAATCCTTTAAGAATGACAGCTCTACATCGGCCCAGATATTATTATGGGGTGCTATCCATGCACAATCAAAAGAGAAACAAACTTTTATCAGCAAAAACAAGGCTACCCCCATCATTACCAAGGCTACCCCCATGACCACATTGATTTTACAGACAAAAATACTAAAAAACATACTCTGCCCCCGAGTATACTCGGGGGCCGCGTTTAAAGGGTTAATAGTGATATCATAGTGATGTCAACCGGACATCACAGAGTGAGCATCATCTTGTGACAACACTGTGACCTCATGGTGATGTGATCATCTTGTGTATGTGTGACATCATACTGTGACAACGCTATTACCTCATGGTTATGTGGTCAACTCATGTCACTGTGACCTCACAAACAACTCATACATGTGATGTCATAATTTTGATATCATAGAGACATCATAATGACATCACATGGTGAGCATCGTTCTGTGACAACACTGTGACCTCATGGTGATGTGATCATATTCATCTATCTGTGACATCACAATGTGACAACACTGTGACCTCATACTGATGTGGTCATCTTGTGTATCTGTAACATCATACTATGACCACACTGTGACCTCATGGTGATGTCGTAAACATTTGTCACTGTGACCTAGCAAACATCTCACACATGTGATGTCATAATTTTAATATCATGAGGACATCATAGTGACCTCATCAGGTGAGCATCGTCATGTGACAGCACTGTGACCTCATGGTGATGTGGTCACCTTGAGTACCTGTGACATCATACTGTGACAACACTGTGACCTCAAGGTGATGTGCTCAACTTGTATCATTGTGAGGTCACAAAAATATCACACAGGTGATGTCATAATTTTGATATCACAATGATCTCACATGGTGAGCATCGTCCTGTGACAACACTGTGACCTGATGATTATGTGGTCATCTCGTGTATCTATGACATCACATTGTGATGACACTGTGACCTCATGGTGATGTAATCATCTCATGTATCTGTGACATCATACTGTGACAACACTATGACCTCATGGTGATGTGTGTAAACTCATAGCACAGTGACGTCACAAACAAGTCACACATGTGATGTCATAATTCCCATATCATAGAGACACCATAATTACCACACATGGTGAAGATCATTTTGCGACAACACTGTGACCTCATGGTGATGTGGTCATCTCGTGTATCTGTGACATCACAATGTGACAACACTGTGACCTCATAATGATGTGGTCATCTTGTGTCTCTGCGAAATCATACTATGACAACACTGTGCCTTCACAGTGATGTGGTAAACTTTTGTCACTGTGACCTAACAAACATCTCACACATGTGATATCATAATTTTGATTTCATGAGGACATCATAATGACCTCACAAGGTGGGCATCGTCCTGTGACAACACTGTGACCTCATGATGATGTGGTCATCTCGTGTACTTGTGACATAATACTGTGATAACACTGTGACCTCATGGTTATGTGGTAAACATTTGTCACTGTGACCTAACAAACATCTCACACTGGTGATGTCATAATTTGATATCATAAAGATCTCATTGTGACAACACTGTGACCTCATGATGATGTGATCATCTCATGTATATGTGACATCACACTGTGACGACACTGTGACCTCATGGTGACATAGTCATCTTGTGTATCTGTGACATCATATTGTGACAATGTTGTGACATCATGGTGATGGACTCAACTTGTATCACTGTGACCTCACACAAATCTCACAATGGTGATGTCATAATTTTGATATCATAATGATCTCACATGGTGAGCATCGTGCTGTGACAACACTGTGACCTCATGATGATGTGGTCATCTCGTATATCTGTGACATCACACTGTGACAATACTATGACCTCATGGTGATGCGGTAAACTCATATCACAGTGACCTCACAAACAAGTCGCAAATGTGATGTGATAATTTCTATATCATAGAGACATCATAACTACCTCACATGGTGGACATCATTCTGTGACAACACTGTGACCTCATGGTGATGTTGTCATCTCGTGTTAATTGACATCACAATGTGACATCACTGTGACCTCATAATGATGTGGTCATCTTGTGTCTCTGGGACGTCATGCTATGACAACACTGTGCCCTCACAGTGATGTGGTAAACTTTTGTCACTGTGACCTAACAAACAGCCCACACATGTGATGTCATAATTTTGATATCATGAAGACATCATAATGACCCCACAAGGTGGGCATGGTCTTGTGACAGCACTGGGACCTCATGGTGATGTGGTCATCTCGATGACCTGTGACATCATACTGTGACATCACTGTGTCCTCAAGGTGATGTGGTCATCTTGTGTATCTGTGACATCATACTGTGACAACACTGTGACCTCAATGTGATGTATTCAACTTGTGTCACTGTGACCTCACACAAAACTCACACATGTGATGTCATAATTGGGATATCATAGTGACATCATAATGACCTCACAGCGTGAGCAAATACCTGTGACCTCAGGGTGATGTAGTCATCCCATGTATCTGTGACATCATACTGTGCCAACACTATGACCTCATGGTGATGTGTTAATCTCATATCACAGTGACCTCACAAACAAGTCACACATGTGAGCGTTATAAATTCGATATCATAAAGACATCATAATTACCTCACATGGTGAACAGCAATCTGTGACAGCACTGTAACCTTATGGTGATGTGGTCATCTAGTGTGTCTGTGACATTACAATGTGACAACATTGTGACCTCATAATGATGTGGTCATCTTAATTGTGTCTCTACAACATCATACTATGACAACACCGTGCCCTCACAGTGATGTGGTAAAATTTTGTGACTGTGACCTAACAAACATCTCACTCATGTGATGTCATCATTTTGATATCATGAAGACATCATAATGACCTCATAAGGTGGGCATCGTCTTGTGACAGCACTGTGACCTCATGATGATGTGATCATCTCGTGTACCTGTGACATCATACTGTGACAACACTGTGACTTCATGGTGATGTGGTCATCTCTTGTATCTTTGAAATCATACTGTGACAACACTGTGACCTCACGGTGATGTATTCAACTTGTGTCACTGTGACCTCACACACAACTCACACATGTGATGTCATAATTGGGATATCATAGTGACATCATAATAACCTCACAGTGTGAGCAAATATCTGTGACAACACTGTGTCCTCACTGTGATGTGACTAAATGGTGTGTTCTGCCACATTATTGTCTTCATCATACCGTGACAACACAGTGACCTCATGGTGATGGTGTCAACTCGTGCTATCTGTGTGATGAGGGGAGATTGTAGTGTGTGAAGCTTTTGGAATAGCAGGATCATGAAAATACATTTTAAGTATATTTTCATCACTTATTAAACTATATGAAAATGTTACCAAAATCACAAAGGTAGGTAGATCACACATTTGAACTTATATTTGCATAAATAAACTGTTAACAGATACAATTATGCACAATTGAAATGCATGGACAATAATTAGGGTTTTAATGTTTTGGTATCCTCTGGCTATGGTAAGCCAATTGTGCCATACATGTATACTATTTGTACCCAGTAAGTTAAGGTTTGTTTTTCTAACATGAAGGGATAATTTGTATGATATATAGGAACTATAATGGAGACTTTTGCTACACAATTGAGAGCAAAATAATATAGCTATATTAATTTTTCAATGAAAGTGTACTTTTTTAGTGGTAGGCCTATTTCTCAGAACCATCTGATATGTCTTGACCTAAGGCTAATGCTTAATCCAATATCCAGAGCTCTAAAACTGGTTTTATGTCATGTAGTCTGTGATACTTGATGGCTGTGTGAACTTTCAAGTAGAAAAAAACAAGTATAAGTGTGTTTTTAACGTTATTCTTATATCAAGAATGGTGTTTTTATTTATCTCAATGAATACGTCCATGTAAGATCCATGCAGGTAAGGTAACATGTGCACCCTTTCATCCGAGGGTCTATTTATTTATTTTTCAATGACAGTACCTTTTCAGTGTAATTATCATATGCATCTCAGTTGTGTGGACCTTATTCAAATGTCCAGAGCTCTTAAACTGTTCTTTAATATTTTCATGTTTTCTTTAACCATAACCGTGTTATATTATCATGCTTATTACCTAACTATTTCAGGTTAAGATAATAAATTCAATTCAAATTTATGCGTAACGAAAATTGTAATGATCTGGGGTTTTTTGGGGGTACTCAATTAAGTTTAAAAATGAGGAACATTAAAGCTTATCTGTAGCACTGTTGTTGCTATTTGGTATTACTTCAGAATGGCTTTCACGCTAGCTACCACTGGTCTTAATAAGTACCACGTTTTTCTTCGATTGTATGGTATATAGTATGTAGGCCCCCTATGTAATAAAATATAGATTTCCATGTAAAATATATTTCCCATAGTTTTGCGTCTGACAACGTAGAGTACGGGGGTACAATAAGTGTGACAACACATTTCAGCATGATGGCAGTGAAGGGGTCGACATGTAATTTATACATCTTCAAATTATGCAATAATTGTTTACATGTTTTTCTTGTTTCAAGAACCATGTTGAAAAAGTTATATGGTATCTTTGTAATACATGATTTTGGCGTCAATAAATAAATTACAAAATATACTGATTGTTGCCTGGCCATACTAATATTACTATGCTAATTTTTTTCATAGCCTCACTTTCTCATCAGTCTGGGATCCAGCTGGTGTTTTACAGGTGGGCTGGGGGACAAAATCCTTCTTTTAAACCGTAAAAATCTTCTACAAAATTAAATTATCATACTCAAAACCACCTCCACCCTGGGCCATAACCAGCAGTCAACTTTTACAATGTCAAATTATTTCAAATTCTTTCTGCATTTTTTTGCTTTGTTGTGATGTGGATGGCATAGCATTATGTAAACAAAAAAGTGTTATTTTTGCTGATTATTAAATTCAAGAAATGGAGATATAACCAAAAAATTGGTCAATTTGTTAAGATTTTATTATGCGGTAATGTCAACTGTCTACAATGGCCTTTTTTATCACACCTTAGGTGCACAAAACAGTCCGTATGTTTTTTACTTTTGAATTATTTTAATGCACAAAATGAAAGAAAAATTACACAGGTATATTTGTTAAGATTGTTTAGTATGACAGTGACTGAAAATATACAAAAGTATGGAAAACGTTCAGAATTTCACATTCATTGAGCTCCGCATCACTCTCACTCTATTATCTTTTTTCAGATGTGAACTCGCGTGTTTTGACAAAGTTTGAAGAACTGGCTCAAAGCCAAACAGTGATTTTAGATGACTTGGCAAGAGTGAAGGCTGTGCTATTGCTAATTAGAACCTTCTTGTCTGAAGATGACGATGCCCAACTGTTCCGGCCCCAGATTTTCGATGAAAAAACAGACTTTTACAACAGAATTTTACAACAAAGCTGGAGACTGATTTGCATTTTAAATAACTTTTGTAAGGATACTATATTTTTCCACTACTTTGCTAATTCCATCTTATGTTAGCTTCTAAGCATCAGTCAAATTTTGGCTGTAGCTATTTTAACATCACACTCTTACCTCTATAACTCCTATCGCGTTACATGCAGGTTAGTCATGCCCGATCCCTGCTTGTGTTCATATTTGACCTTTCTATGAACTCTTTGATTGGCAATTTTTTTTGTTAATGTGATACACAATTTTGGAAGTATCCATATCATGAATACGCGTATTTCATACATGTATTTCACTAATTGCTCAGATAAGTTAGTTTGAAAATGATTGAATAATAATTTTCCCCGTTAAACTTTGACTGACATTACGACCTTATCATTGATGTATAAGTATTTCCATAATCAAATTTGATTGGTGCATAGGCAGAATTGCATAGCTTTTCACTTCGCGATAGTTTTTAAAATTAAAAATTAACCCGTTGAACACGAGATCATTATGCTACTGCGCTCTTTCTGAAACGAGATTATTTTATGACGTCATAGTTATCTCATGCAATCAGACCCGGAGATCTCCGGGCCTCGTATCTGAATGGTCTCCGTAAATTACGGAGATCTCCGGGGCTCGTCACAAACGGGTTAAATTACCATTATTCAGGTTATTTGGTTTACGAGTAATAATATCCAAGCCTTATCAATATATAAGCCCATTTTACCGACCAAAACGGGCTGTGTCCACAGTACAGTGACTGCATTGCAATTGGTTCAAATTACCCCAGCAGGCACAGCCACGTGAAATACACTAATTTTTAGCTATACAATATTTTCCGATGAAAATTTCACGGTAATCGCCTCGTGACTCCAGAATAGTTTGTGCAAAATTTCATGAAAATCGGTTGAGAATTGGCTGAGAAATCGGCGAGAAACGTGAGATACAAGTTAATCTGATGGCGGGTTTATAGGCATTGTTTATCATCTCACCAACATTATACCCGTCCCATAGACTTACATGTATTATGACCCATACGCTCAGGCCTCCCAGCACTCTTAAAAAAAACACACACTAGGAATACACATAAAAAAGGAATCTAGGCTCAACCATCACATGATATCCACCAGTTATACACGTGGATAGGTACACCAATAATCCATGTGAAAAATACAATAGAAACAAAATCAGGTGACATTCTTCACATGATTTTTATCTGATATTCACGTGAACTGGTACACCATTAATCCACATAAAACAATTCACGTGGAATACACCTGAAAATGTACACCAATAATTCACATGTGAAATGCAGCGTGGATTACACTCAAATAAGGCTTAAACTTCACTTGATATCCACCAGATATATATAGGCCTACACGTGGATAGGTACACCAATAATTTATGTGAAAAATACATGTGGAAAACATGTGAAACAAAAAAGGGTGGCATTTTTCACATCATATCAATCTGGTATCCACGTGAACGGGTACACCATTTACCCACGTGAAACAATTCACGTGGAATACACCTGAAAATGTACACCAATACTCCACATCAGAAAAGCAACGTGGATTACACGTGAAAAAAAGATAAGGCTCAAAATTCACTTGATATCCAAGTGTAAATCACGTGTAAATCAACACCAATGATACACATGAACAAATCCACGTGGAATACACCTCGAATTTTTCACCTCAATCACACGTGGATTCCACGTGGTGTGCCTGTTGAGACACCACCATCTGTATGTCTGAAGGGCGGGGGGCCTAGGGTAGTGGTTAGCACCGCTGCCTTTCATGCCAGAGTTCAGGGTTCATTTCCCGGTTTGAAAGAAACCAAAATGTTTCTTCCCCAACCACTCGTAAAACTCAGTAGGCCTATTGTGGGAAGCCTCTATGACCGAGAGGTAGCGTGCTCGACCTCACACCGCCAGGGCACGAATTTTGAATCGTGTGTCTGGAGGGCAGTGTCATCTCACTCATCTCACCATCCTCAGGAGGTTCTCCCGGCCCTATTTAGCCTATGTGTGCACAAAAGTGGCATAAAGCCCGATTCTTTTCATTTTATTTTTATAGTATGTCTGAAATGCATCAGTCGTCATGGTTTTCAAGATGACCCAGTTCTTCCAGTGATGACCCACTTCTACCCTAAGCGTGGCCCACTTCTCCCCAATATTTGGCCCACTTCTCCCCACTAAAGTTGTAATGGATATTTATCGAATTGGTATCATTACTGAATTTGCACTCCACATGGGTGTATGGTGGCCTCAGGGGTATATGTGATGACCATGCAAACCTAGATATAATGAGAAAGTCCCCTATGCAGTCATTGTCTCCCTCTAATACAACAAGACAGTGATGACGTCATCGGAGAGTGTCCTCTGTAGTTTTGTGAACTCCTTGCCGAACACGTGGCCATTTGTGGGTGTTCTTATTTGGCGAAAATTATGCATGTTCCTTTTTGACAGACTTTTTGCAGACTATTTTTATTCAGTATTATTCTGGCAAATCTGGTGTAGAGTTTGATTCCTTGATATAAGCTACTATACGGAATACTGCGCTCGCCCAACGGCGACATTTTCCACATTCCTTGCTTTAGAAATATATATAGTCCACAATTCCTAATATATGCCTTTTAATGGTCGGTTTCGGCCGGTATCGGTCGGTTTCGTGGAAAAGATGTATCGAACGGTTTGTGCTCGATCACTGAAGTAAAGCAACGTCGCGCCCGGTTCATAATTGGATGGGTGACCGCGTGGGACTGACAGGTGCTGTATACAATCGTGGGGCTCAGAGAACCACGTAAATCAGATGGCTCGTGTGACTGACTTTGAGTTGGACGTAAAAGAACCTCAATGGACGTAGGCGCCGTTTCCATCCGGCGAGACCCCAAAAAATCCACAACATGGAGTACCCTGCAAACACTGTACGTAATATAACGTTCGTTGAGGTCCCATTTTCGTCATTCATGGATGAATGTAACGAGGACGTGCTAAGGACGTAGTCATAATAACCCTAACGTCGCCAGAACGTCCCAATAACGTTACATTCATGATTTACGTTCTAAGGACGTAAATGGGAGTTCACAGTATTACGTCCTAAGTACGAAATGCTGTTCGTTGTGGGGACGTTATGACGTAAAACAGTATTCGTACTTAGGACGTAATTCTGTGAACTCCCATTTACGTCCTTAGAACGTAAAACATAAATGTAGCGTTATTGGGACGTTCTGGGGACGTTAGGGTTATTATGACTACGTCCCTAGCACGTCCTCGTTACGTTCATCCATGAATGACGAAAATGGGACCTTAACGAACGTTATATTACGTACAGTGTTTGCAGGGTACTTGGCACATAAGGCCATGAATGATATTATCATGAATGATAACAGGCCTCGCCAAGTTACTCTCGTGGCACGATGGCACAATAGTGCGTAATGCCACATAATATAGCTGACAGATACAGATATTGCTACAGTGGGCTTATAGGGGCATATCAATTTCGGGGGCCATATATAGCACAGCACGTGGCATCATGGAACTGTATTTTAAGCAGTAATTATGAAGCAGAGTATAATTCTGTTTAGGTTTTGACGGACACACGTACGCGTATAACATGCATTTAGGACTATTTGATATATCGAGTTGTAGGGCATATATATCAGGGGTGGGCAGGCAAAATGAGTTCTTGCTATCGCCACAAATGGCTATTTTTAGGGGCTCTGATGGTCTTTTTTTAATATGTGGCGATGTGGCGACCACTTTCCCACCTCTGTAGCCTATAGGCCTATGTAGGCCTACTATAAACGATATATTGCTAGGCCTATACATTTATCAACTTTTCAAGAACAATTTTAAAATACGTTTATGTGGGATTTGTTCGAACAAACAACAAATAAAATGGGGCTAGTCCGACTGTTCAGATTAACCCCACTATAGATATATCGTTACACTGCCCACCCTAGACACTGCTACTTCGCGTGTTAAAATGAGCAGATGGTTGACGTCATATGTCCCCCGCTCGCAATTTCAAGTATTGTAGTAAGCTTGTGATTGGCCGGCTGTCTTGTTAAAAGTACCCTGATCGGCTGGCGAGAATATTATGGTGGGGGAGGGGTGGGTGTAGCCAGACACCTGTGTGGAGCCCAGCAAACACGAGGATTTGACCCGATGCTGTTTCAATATTGGCCCACCGCCAATGGCGCTGGACCAACATTGAAACAACATTGGGTCAAGTCTTCGTGTTTGCTGGGAGAGCTGTCCGCATTTTGATACACACGTGCCGTCTGTGTCTGGTTGGAACAGGCTGCACAGTGCTCTGTGTAATATATCTTGTACATTCAACACTGCTCAGACACACCCCATTCCATGTTCGAACATTAACATGTTTTTCTGACTCTACTTTGTTTTGATAGAGCATCTGTCTAGTTGAATAACTTTATCCTGGACAAAAATATCAGTTTCCTAATTTTATCATTTAAAAAAATCAATCAATGAAAAATATTGTGTTCGAACTAGCACCAGTCTCCCCTATAATGGATGCTTCCAAAGTCAGTTGGCCCCGGGGCTGCTGCAGGTGCCAGGTGTAGCAATGTCACTCGTTCATGTATTCACTTTTGGAGGACCAGGAAGTCCATACTGGCACATGACATGCATGATAAACCAAGTCTCGTTCTGTCTGTCATGTCTGTTGACATTTTACTTGTTTAAATAACTTTAACGTGTTATTTATGCCTGGCAGAAATAACATATGACATCGAAGCGGGTCTCCAAATACGCGTGGCTGTAGTCTAGTGTAGGTTTTTGCTTTGATTATCCCAGACCCAGTCCCACTCGCCGTCAGAAAGAATGGCAGTCAACTCATTGCCCTACCAACTTGCGGGTCTTTATGAATACCGAAAACAACCGATAACAACAAAACTACCGAAAACAACCTGAAAATACCGAGAACAACTTCATTTTTTCATCTTAAGACTGTGTTTATAGTTCCCCAATACATATGTGCAAATATATTAATATTTTATACCTGTAATAGGCTGTATATAGCCTAAATATGTTGTTTTCGATGATTTTGCAGTTGTTTTCGGTATTCATAACCCGTAGGCGTAGCGAAAACAGCATCGAGACTGCGGCTGTCACTGTTACAGTGCAAGGCCACTACGAGGTACGGCAAGCGCCAGTTGTTTTCGGTATTCATAGCTCGTTGTTGTAGCAAGTGTAAGGCATACGGCAGCAGTTATTATCAAAGTTATAAATCAGCTTATACCGCTGTTTACAAATATGTCAATTCTTTATATTACAGATGATAAGGATGAAATGTCAACACAGCCGGCATTCATAACCCGTCGCCGTAGACGTTGTAGAGGAAAGGACATATATGCCTACATGTCAGACTTAGCGTGTCATGTCTATTTCTTACACGACCAACGCGACGCTATAACTTATTATCATAAAATATATTACTATTTTAGGTATTACAGGCCTGTAGCGATATTATTATTATAGGCTACATGTACGTTGTAGGTATGTCCAAGTATTGGATATAAACTTGATGGAAGAAATGTAGGCCTATGCCTATACAAGAATGCAAACACAGCCGTGGAGAAGTTGTTTTCGGTATTAATAACGTGAAAACAACCTGGATGGCAGCCCAGCAAACATGAGGCATCGGCGGGCCAACATTAACCCGACACTGGGCCAATGTCTCATGGTTAGGTCATTAACCATTATTACTTTTTACCGATATGAAGTTGTGTCTCGCTACCACGACCCACAATTTAAATTGGCTGGAAGTTGTTTAGTTTGAGGTGAAACATTTGCTAATAAAACGGATTAAAATACGACTATAGTCAAGCAAGTGTGAATGTGTGTTTGTTTGCTCAGCACTCATGTAATAAATGGCACCTTCTCGGCCCACGAGGTAGATTAATGCCCATGTAAATTACCTCTACCGCAAAGCTCTTTATCAAACAATAATAGGAACAACACAATATAATTATGTACATGTTTTTATTTTTGGTAAATGCAAGACATTTGTATATAAATATACATAGGCCTAATCCTTTGACATTAGAATTAATTTCTGTTACGATATATCGTAACAGAGATTAATTTTAATGTCAAATGATGACAATATAATAATACATATTGTATGCCATAATAGGGGCCTACATGTCCAGTCTCAATGACATATTAGGGCCTATATATCCCAAAGTTACAATCATAACTTTCCTTTTCTGCTGGTTGGGTTTGCGGCCGTCGCTACCTGATCGCATCAAGACAAGGCCACTGTCACTCGAAGTTACGGCTCTGTTGTTCAGTCGTTGTTTGGTGTTTAGAAATTTTGTCAGGTGTCGTTTAAATTTAGCCAATCCCCCCGTGATTTCCGAAAACATACGGGTTATGAATACAGAAAACAATTGCAAAATCATCGAAAACAACATATTTAGGCTACATATAGCCTGTTACAGGTATAAACTATTATTATATATTTGCACATATGTATTGGGGAACTATAAACACAGTCTGAAGATGAAAAAATGAAGTTGTTTTCGGTATTTTCAGGTTGTTTTCGGTTGTTTTCAGTAGTTTTGTTGTTATTGGTTGTTTTCGGTATTCATAAAGACCGCTCCATCCCCCATACTTGGCATAGGGCCATACTAGTCCCATTCGTGACCCATTGCATTCTGGGCAAGCCAGATCAATTTAGGGTCACATGTCCATCCATACGCAAAAGCAACATTTCACAATCTGTTTATTACGCGAAAAATACTCAAGATTTGTCAATGAAACGAAGGCATTTAACTTCTGTGCATAGCCATAGTCTAAAAGTAACAAGGGTATCAGGACGCTTCGGCCCTTTGCCAACTCGGCCCCCACCAACTCGGCCCCCTTACACATGTTACAGTATACCAGCTCGGCCTCCTACCAACTCGGCCCCCTGTACTGTAGACACATATCTTGCCTTTAGTTTTCCAGCTCAGCAGCACCGTACTTGTAGACATACAGGTTAGTGAATATTCACATTCTCTGTTATACAGCTTACCAACTGTGATATGCATAAAGGGGGGCCTAAACTATTTAAATGCTTTGGTGAATAACTAAAACAGAAATGTGTGCGGATGAAATGTAGATAAAAATGTAGATAAAATGTTGCAGAGATAAAAAGTAACAGACAAAAATAGCACAGTACTCACTAGGACGTAATTACTATAAAAACATTTTATATTTAATGCACAATAATAATAGGCCCTACAGTTGATGATTAAATATACATTTACTGTTCAGTTAATAGTAATAATCCTGTTCAAATACAGACATATCTACGTATACCGGTATTTAAAGATAGTAAGAAACTAACTGGATAAAATAGAACACTGACGAGACGTAACAAGGATAACAAGTAACATAAAATTAGTACAATAACGGATATATTATGTCCCTCCCAAACTGTGTAAGAGAGATAAAAGTAACAGTAAAAAAACGCGATCTAAAAGTAACAAGGATCAAAAGTATCAGTTGATTAAAATTTGTGAGGTAATAGTACAATTATTCAGTTTGTACATTATATATTATTTTCCCCAACGACACAAGGATAAAAAATAATAGATAAGTAGTAAACTAACGGTTTTATTCAATTTGTATAGTACAATTGTCTTATCCCTGTCACACTATCTGATTATTACTAAGGGTTTATATGTACACAAAGATATAATGTTTGTGGCGGCATGGTGTTACCTTGCACTGATACGAAGTACAGCTATGTTAAATCACCACCTCTGAATTAAGAGGCACGATGTGTACCGAAACGAAGTTCAGTTTTTTTTATTGAACACACATTTAAATTAATTTCTTGAATAATAAAAACAAAATACCTATATATATAGACATAGATAAATTATTAAATAAAAAACCTAGGCAAATTGTGTGTGTCATTGTTACCAGATTTATTGTATCTACTATTTCACTATACTTCACCAGGCACAAAATCACTATCAGAATTAAAAGTAACGTATTCAGTATTTGTGAGTATAATGGAAGTTATTACACACTGCCACATTGAATAATCGAGATGTTTTTTTGTCTAAGCACAGTTTTAATTATTTCTATAATGATATATACTGAGTTTCTGTCATTTCATGCCTATATTGGTTAATATTGCAAATAAAAATGCAAAATACGTTTAATCCATGACTTATTATTAAAACACGGCCTCTTCGGATCTGCATGTTTAATTTGTTGGTTTATTTGAACTTCGCTTCAGTTATTTCAACGATATCCTCTACAAAAACAAAGTCAGCTAATTGAACTACAATGTATTTGTTAGTGGCGCCACGTTATAAGTGTGCGATAATTATAATGATCTGATCCTACTATAAAGTGTGAGTGAATGAAGGTGTGATCATCCAATTAAGAGGTGAATAGCGGGCGGTTTAGAACAACTTCAAAGATAACAAAATAATTAGATATTTTTTTTAAATAATGCCAAATATTCTATTGACAATATACTTGGATAAATAAAATAAGCGGAACCTTATTTACCAACCACCGACAAATCAAAAGTAAAAAAGTAAAAGAATAAAAACGAAGGTCTGTTTCAGTTTTATTTTGCATTTTTTGTGGTTATTTTTAGTGTTTGAAGTACTTCTAATGATCTACTGCGCAAGTAATGTGTGACTAGGTATCGGTCACTAGTAGGTGTTTGCTAGTACACAGAAAGTGTGACTTAGATGGTGGTAGGGCGTAAACAGGTTAACAGGACTATGTTAGTAGGTGTGATTAAGAAATTGATTGATCCACGGCAGGCTGTTTATCATGTTTATCTGGTAGTAATAGTGTTAACCATTGGATCAACACTTTCACGATACCAGCGAAAGAAATACAGACAAGTACAGGGGAAGATATTCAGCCAATTGGAGAAATACGCAGATGGACGCGGTATATCTGCCTCAGCTCTCCTGAGAGCCTGTGCTGCCATCTACTACACCAGCATCACAGAATCACCTGACGAAACGTCATAAGAACATTGTGATATAGATATTATGAGTGTGACCAGTATGCCTATGCCATTTCTCTCCTGTGCTATGTGAAAAACAATTACATTTCATTCAAGACTGATTATATTACACAAATACTGTGGCATGTTCCCATTGTACATACATGCATAATAACATGCATAATAGCATACATGCCTAATAACATGCATACAAGATGTGCTAGAATTCTAAAATTCAAATACATAGCCTATTTATTCATTGAATGAAATATAACATTGATAAATACTGAATGCTTGTTTGTAATTTATTACTATTGACATTCAAATTGTCATTAGATATAGGCCTACGTTTTTATCTATAGTCATGATAGTCGGATTCACATTTAGGGCCTACCGTGGTGAATTTTTTTTTTACCAGTTTCTTAGTCAATCCCCAATCAACTGTCATGAAATTTTACAAGCATCATTTTCCATTCACGTCACGACTTCCCTGAAAATTTCATTTAAAAATTGTGTTCGCTATGGTTTAATAGTTAATCTATTTACCATGTGATAACAAAAAAAAATGTCGCCCCCTATAAGCCCATTACTGCTTTGACACAGAATCTCATTACTTGTCAAATGGGCTAACTTCTAAAATACTTATAAATACATACGCAGGGTGGGCCTAGTAATCGCGACGTGAATGGAAAGGAAAACGGTGGATGTAAAATTTTATGAAAACTGGTTGAGAATTGACTGAGGAATGCGCGAAATTTATTCACCATGTCTGGTGAATATATTATCGTAGGAAGGGGCCGAGTTGGCAAACCAATGGGCCGAGTTGGTAAACCCTAGGGGGCCGAGTTGGTAAGGGGGTAAGGGGGGCGAGTTGGAAAAGGGCCGAAGCGTCTGGCATTCATCTACAAGCAGCTTATTTTTTAACTTCAACAGTTATTTACTGCCACAACAGCGTCGTAATCGACGTTTGTTTACGACCAGCGCGGAGATATGGGCGCTGCTCTTTATGGGGAAACTGTATGTCTATAATGCTAATCAATGTTGACTTTCGTTATGGATGGATTCTAGGCCCTCGCTCGCGGCGGGCCAGGAACTAGCTACCCCCATACCAACTCAACCCCAGTTCACACCCGGGTAGACCAACTCAACCCCAACGGCCGTGAAGGCTTTACCAACTCATCCCCCTACCGCCAATGCAATACCTTACCAACCCATCCCCAGCCATCGGCCAAGCCAAAGACCCAAGTGTTACCAACTCATCCCCAGATCATGACTATCTATAATATATTGTAGGCTACCTGATTTGTTTTAAAGTTAGACATACGGGCAGCGATTAGGCCTACTCATAGGCTACTTTGGGTGTGTAATAAAAAACATATAACCAACTCATCCCCAGCCCTTCAACACCCATACCAACTCATCCCCTGATATACCGGGGATGAGTTGGTATGGGGGATGAGTTGACTGCACACCGTCAGAAATAGCCTAACACGTTAATATTGGAGGTTGTTAATTCGGCCCAGGCCCGGGCCAGCCCAAATTAACTTGTTTCGCATGTTTTTCGCCGATAACGATTTCTCAGTCAAATCTCAACCGATTTTCATGAAATTTAGCAAAGACGATTTTCGAGTCACGCGGCAACTATCGAGAAATTTTCATCTGAAAATATTGTAGGGCTAATGCAATTCAGTTATTCAGGGCTAAAAGCAAACTTTAAATTTAATTTAACCTCTTTAATTAAGTGTTTATAGAGCCAATTAGAGGGCTTTCCAGACATCTCGCATCATTGCCACTTCGCCCCCCTTTCACCAGAGGACGCTTCGCCGTCGCATTTGAATGAGACGTCTCGCATCATAGTCATTTCGCATCATAGTCATTTAAATGAGACATCTCGCATCATAGTCATTTTGCATCATAGTCATTTAAATGAGACATCTCGCATCATAGTCATTTCGCATCATAGTCATCTCGCCCCCGTCGCATTGTAGCAGTAATAACCTTCCCCCAGCTACAAGCCTATGAACATAGCAGTTAGACCAAGGACGTTGTATAGAACGTTTTTGGTTAGACTGATCTTTCGCCCTCGCACCATAGTCATTTCGCATCATAGTCACTTCCCTGTCGCATTATCACATGTTAAGTCTCCGCACAGGTATATTAAAATTAGTAAGAGCAGAGATATTTTATACTGGTAATAGGCCTAATGTTGACAAAGGACTCTCGTGTGGCAATATAAAGAATGAATTACCCAGAAGCACCAGATATAATTATATCGTTTATAGCTATGGAATAAGCCTCAGAATTTAGGCAACTTTAATAAAATAAACGTAAGAATGTAATACTGTACACATGTATGTCTGTAGGCCCCTATGTCTGTCTATCTGTATGTCTGTCTGCTGGTCTGGGATAATTTGTTATTTACATCTCAGGATAACACAGCATTACTGACAGGAAATAATATTCAGTCATTTAAAAACAATACAAGATACAATATATAACTACAGCCTATGTGGGCCATGCATAGTGACAAAGGCAAATGGTGGTTACATGCAGTTCATTATTACCTACGTACCCAGCTAACAGCGCACTGGGTACACAACGTTGTTGCGACGTTGAATCAACGTGAATAACGTTGATTCAACATTGATTTTGACTATGATGCGTGTTTCACCCCATAAAATACTTATAATTTATGACATTGAGCTGATGCGTGTTTTAGCCCATGAATTCATATTTTATGAAATTGAACTGCCATGACATTGAACCCGTCCCCACAAATAAATAATCTAACTATGTAAATACTAATTATTTAATAATTTTGTACAGTGAGGTTCATGAATATTGGTTTAATATGTGATTATATAATAATAAAGTCTGTTGTGTCACCATAGGCCTACACCTCACCAGAAAGCAGCAAAATAAAAAAATAAAATGAGATTAAAACAACTATATCCTGGTTATGTGTTTGTTTTCTTACAGTAGCGGATTCGATATATAATCATAATGTTTCACCATGTTCACTGGAGTAGGCCTATAGTGAATATGATCTCTGCTAAATATATGTCTATGATGCTATAACTAGGCCTATAGAATGATATGGTTTGGAATACAATAGTGATGCATCAGTGTAGGCCTATCAATAGAATAACGACGGCGAAATGACTATGATGCGAGATGACTATGATGCGAAGCGTCCAATGACAGGGTGAAAAAATCGATCTCATAATCCGAAATAATGACGACGAAATGACTGTGATGCGAAATGACTATGATGAGAAACGTCCAACGATGGGGGCGAAATGACTATGATGCGAAGTGGCAATGATACGAGATGTCCGGAAACCATTAGAGGGACGTCGCAAAATTTACAAATTTAGGCCTACTGTCAAATGGTCTAACTTTTAAACCCAGACTAGGGGCCTATATAATATTTTTTGATGGAAATTTTATGGTAGACTAGACTATCTAGACTAGACCTAGATCTAGTCTAACTCTAATCGCCGGGTGACTCGAAAATAGTCCTTGCAAAATTTCATCAAAATCGGTTGGGAATTCACTGAGAAATCGGCGAAAAACATGAGACACAAGGTTATCTGACGGCAGGCATAGCCTAAGTTAATAATATTGTCATGACAAAATTGTTGTTTTTGTTACTTTCAAATTTGTAACGTTAAGGTTAGGCCAACTGTTAACGTAACTGTTATGCCTACTTATAGATAGTAAAAGTGATTGTGTTACTGTTAGTGTTAGTCTATTTATGTTTTTACAGTCGGGGTACATTGAACCATTCTTACCTGGGTACGTTGAACCGTGTTTTACTTACTTCTGGTAGGCCTATCGAGCATTATTTAAATATATAAATTTGTAATTCAAACAATAATTTAAAAGGTTATATAATTCATGTTTATACACAAACTATAATTACAAACATGGGTGTTGACCCGGCACTGTTGGTCAGCATCAATGAATATGGAGCAACATTGACACATTAGATTGAATTATATTGCATTAAAAGAACAAATTTATTTGAATCCTCGAATAGGTCTTAAATTTGTTAATTGGTTAGTCTAAAAAAGTCTTATAAGGTCTTAAATTTGCATATGGGCTATTCTCAAAAGGTGCGTCGAAAATGGGATATTTTTTGAAATAGACAAAAATGTGATTTCTCTATGCAAATTTGGGAATATTTCAATACTTTTTAATTCTGAAGAAACTAAAGAAGCTGGAAGAGCTTTTAAATCTGAATATGATCATTTAATTTAATAATTATGACAACTTTTACTGTTTTTTGATGCATTATTTGATGCAAATAAAAGAGACATTTCAAATCGTACCCAGAACAATTGTTTATCACAGGCAGCTTTCACAACTGACGGTGGTCCGGTGGTCCGAGACCACCAAAAATTATGTCGGACCACCAGAATATTCTTATCCAGTGGTCCTGTGGACCACCAAAATATCTAGCCCTATACAGAATTGTGACATGCCCCAAAGATATTTAAACAATTGTCGCCACTCGAGGGTAATAATACCAGAAACACTGTACCCTCTCTCACCTTTTTGATGGAACAAAACACGTGTTCGTAATCATGAAGGTCATGAATTATTGACATTGAGATCGCTCATCATGCATGCCTTTTGTGGTTTTACAAAAGCGTGAAAATAATTACAAGTGTTGTAACGTTAGTTGTAGTCAGGACCACTAAAAAAATTGTAGGGCCACCAGATCCTCTGAGCTGGTGGTCCTGTGCACCACCGCTCATAAAAGTTTGTGTCAAACTCTGACAGGACACCAATTATTTTTTTCCAATCGATTTAGAGACACATCTGTATTGGAAGAACTAATTTTATATTAAAAACATATATTAGGAGCTAAATTATAATAATTAGAGCATTTTTTTAAATTATATTAACCTATGGTGGTCGTAACATTTCGTGTCCTATTGACAGCTACCACTAAATCATGGTATAAGTTTTAATACCTTGCCACAATCGCTTGAAAAGTAAACTAAAAAAACACATAATATGATGCAGATGCAGAAATAATAGTTGAAAACATAAGAAAACCAAGTAAAAGAGTTTAATTATTACTTTTACTAAACATACAATTTTCCTGTCCTACTTGCATTTTCTTCTGATGTCATTTTCTTGAACAGTAGTCGCCATTTAATATTCAAATTGGTGTGTATTCATCCATGTGTACACGGGTTGTATGTGCTTCACATAATTGTATACAAAACAATATGGGACAGAAAGAAAAAGGTATTTGTATCGGGGATGAAAATATGGTAAAATGTGCGACCGTTCGACCACTCATATATAGTGTTTTTATTTTACAATGACTGTACAAAATAGCAGAATCAATGTCGGATCTTGTCTGTATCTATATTTATATAGTTTTGTGAAAATTGGAGATTAAACCTACAAGCCAGTGAAAAGTTATGATCACAAAACTTTGTGGGACAAGGAAGTGGTCATAACATTGGACACGAAATGGTCGTAACATTGAAAATCTATACTAGACAGTAAGAACACGAACAAATTTCGTGTCCACATGGTCGAACATTTGGTCGAACATGAGACACCAAAGGTCGCACACAGGACACCAAGAAAATCATTCACTGCGGTCGCACATGGCATTATTGAGAGGACACCAAAAAACATTTGGTGTCCTCTGTTCGACTGCTCTAAAAAGCACGTATTTTTCATATTTATCCTCCATTTTCTGCTTCCAATTTTAATTGTATTCCAATTTGTCATTAATTTAATCGATCTGTTAAGTAAATAAGGTAAAATTTAGCTTTAAAAAAATGGGAACCGCCCATATCCCACCTAATGAGAACCGCCCATATCCAAAAGCTGCAGAAACCCTGTAATATGCATGGTCTGAAATTCAATAGTTCAGCTACAAAATTGCTGTTTTTCATACTTTCTGGGGCAGGTCTAACCTTATTTTTGTAATCTGCTGTTTTAACATGCACAAAAAAGGCCCGTGAAAAATATTGAGAGTCCCTTGAAAGGTTCTTGAAAAGTCTGTTAATTTTGTGTTGGAAAAAGTGTGGTAACCATGTATACTACTAGGCCTAATGTTCTCCACACTGTGTTTATTTCAGAATTGTTTTATATAATATTATATATTGTTATGTTTTTGTATTATATTATATTACAAATATAATCTCAATTTATTTTTCTTTAGACAGATTTTGAAGATGAAGTTTGACTGATACACCATGTCTATGCCACAGCCGCACAAAACCATGGGTATTTAACACCAGTTGCTACTTTAACTATTAAGTTTAAGTGATGAATTATTGCATTTTTAACCTAACTAACTGTTAAAATGGGTTATTTTGTTTGAATGTTGGAGACTGCATCAACATTTTCTTCAGAGGCATTATAACCTGATCAGTTCTATGGCTCAGATTGCTCAAATTTATCTTACCATTCCTAATAACAAGTCCTTGGACAGGTTCAATAATATAAAATAAAAATAAAAAAAGAAGTCAAGATATCCCATGGACGCATTTTACAAGCCTAATTTATTGTTATATTATTAAACAAGATTTTAATATTGGCAGTATCCAGGTTAAATTACAGAGTTGTGTTATATGGGGATGTTTCCATTCACTGGTACGAGAAATGTTTTGTGGTTTTAAGCATATTTACTTGCCATATTTATTTTAATAAGCACTCATATTCCAATAAATGCCCACCCCCCTTATTTTAAAATAAAACGGCCTACACTATGGCCTACACTATATGATTATTAAAAAAATACTCTAATAAACACCAATCTTCCCTGTAATTTCAGGGGATATTCTAATTAAAGGCCCTGGTGTTTATTAGAATAAATATGGTATAGCCTTGTTAACCTTTTACATATTAATACTACAATACAATAGTATTTTGATAACTGTTTAGTTCAGCACTGGCTATGTAGCCAGTGCTGAACTAATCAGTTATCAAAATTTATTGTTACCGATTATGGTACAGATGCTCACAGTTTGTAGTCTACTCATTAAATAAATCAAGCGTACAATTTAAAATGCTTGTTTATCTGAATGTGCAATATTTGTTCTGCACATGTATATACATGTATTCATCACTAGTTAGCTGGTGAGAGGTAATAGTTATTATGATTGTCTCTGTTGTAGGCTGTCAGCAGTTGCTGAGGTCCGGCTATGAACATAGTGGCTGGTTAAGAACACGCAGCAAACTACACACCTTGTCACCGAATATAACCTCCATGCTTCTTAATTGTAAGGGTTTTGAAGACTGGTATATTGATATTATGTGATATTAAAGATACATTTGGAAATCAGCATTTCTGTGGAACGCATCTTCGTCCGCAAGGCTGGTTACTCCTGAGGTCGCAGACCGACCTTGCTGTAACAGTGTTGAATCCGCCTATTGGAGTGGGGAATTTCTAAAAAGATTTTTTCTGTTTGACCTCTGGCATGAGTGTTGTTTTAATGTGGTGCCACTGTCGATGACACCGGCCCCGCATTAAGCAACACATGTCGGCTGGCAGAGTAGCTCACCTGAAGTGTGGCTGACACAGCCCACCACATCTCACCAGACACGTGCGTGAGGGTTGGATTAAGTTCGATTAACATTGAGCCAACGTCGCAGACAGCGGGCCTACATTAAAAAGACATTTTATGAAAAACTAATGAATATTCAATATCTAAATCTTCCTCCCTACCCCAATTGGTAGATGGTATGGCTAATACAGCGAGGCTTGGCCTGACAGCCTTTCTGTGTCAAGACTTGCTGCCAGGAAGATCGTGGAACCAGTCTTTCACCTATAAAAATAAAAGGATAGCTGTTAAATTCTCTCTTAGACATTTCCAGTACTTTCCAATTTGCAGGGCAGCTGGCGGAAGACTAAAATTTAAGAGTCCTTTTAAAATTTCATGGAAATCGGTTGAGCATTGACCGAGAAAGAAAATCATGGCCACCTTCAATATTTTTCTGTCAAATTAATTGAGACATTGTCACCCCAATGTCTACTACACCTGGGTTTTCAATTACTCACTGTTCAACATACTGGATACTCGTATTAATTCCTAGGCTGCTTAAATTTTTTAGAAAGCTTCGAGAAAAATTCTGGTCATGGTCATTGGTGGCCGGCCATCTTTCATCTTTTTCTGTCAAATCAAGACCTTGTCACCGTGATATCATCAAACTGCACTTTGTAACCCTGAAAACGCAGAATCTGCTTATTCGATATACTTAAGTAGTTTAATCACTTGTTTGGTATAGACCTCTGCCTGATAATATAATTTTATATTTGCATGTATAAATTGATTATCTGCTAACTTTACGACTCGGCGGAGGACCAATTAATCAATCAACTCTTGCCTTAATTTATCATATATAATGTAATTATAAAGTCGAATGGAGCATGCTAATGTAACACCAGTCCTAATTTATCCCACTTGGCAGACATCCCTCAGCAAAAATTTGAATCTAGACAAGAACTGCGACATCTATCTCTTTCTCTTAGTTAGAATGTTCTGAGTTTGCTTATATTTAAGTTATAACTGTATCATACGTAACATTGAACTCTTTTCTTTTGGATTTCACTTTAGGGAATAGCAAGTATGTTGTGCTGGCAGAAGGGTGTTTATATCGCTTTACTACTGAAACAGACAGATCACCCTCAGGCTGTTTCTCACTTTTTGGTTATCAACAGTAAGTAGTTCACATTTGCATTTGCAATCTCTATATATAGTCTTTTTAATTTTATGAATAAAATAAGATTTCACTATCGATGTGACAAGTCTACAACATGTACAAGGCGATGAGCCTATTTTCATCTACACAGCTGATCACGATTATATAAATCTGTTTTATTAGCCGATCAACTCACTATTATTGGGAATGAAATGAGTGTTTAACACTTTTAACCCTCACGATGCATTAAAGCATCATTTTACATCTCTGAAAACAGACCTAATTTTCCTAAAACAAAGGGTTTTAGAACGAAAATTCCCATGAAACTGGTTTACCAATACATGACAATTTTCTTTAATTTTTAACCCACATCAAATCATCTTCATCCACTACAAGTCGAGAATTGCGACAGCAATTCGCGGCTTGTAGTGGATGAAGATGACAATGGTAAATTCAGGGTTGAAAGGGTTAACCCTCAGACTACTGCGCTGTTCAATTTAAATTTTCACTCACTTGAAGTTGTGTCTCGCTACCGCGACACACAACTTCAAGTGACTGAAAATGTATCTATTTGTGAAATTTAGGTCCCAACATATATCTGTGTTTCAAGATTAAAAGCATGTTTTATTTTTAACAACTGATCATACAGGTGCTAATTAAAACACAGAATGTTTACTGTAGTCGACATCAGTGTGCTAAGGGTTAAGATTTGCAAATATTTTGTCTCAAATTAAACAAATATTGGTAATTTTCACCCACTTGAAGTTGTGGATCACGGTAGCGAGACACAACTTTAAGTGGTGAAAATTTAAATTATTTAATTTAAGGTTAGGTCACCATATGCGAGACATTGAAACTATGTTGGGAATTTTATTCACTTTAGAACCCTTTCACTGGCAGTATTGTCCCCCCCAGTACTGTGCCCAAATGTATCATGTCATATAGTTCGGGCATTGTGGCAACGGCCGTCGTACTTCAATGTACACCAGGAGGTCGTTGTGGCGACGGCCCATGCGGTAAAAGGGTTAAGGTGAAACAGTTGCGATGTTTTTACCTGCCTCCAGGGAATCACATACATGTAATGTTTCTCTATACTATAATTATTGAGCGCTAAGCTGAACTATAATTGTTTTTAATCCATTTTAGACAGGGGACATATTGTTTACCTTTGTTTAGTTTACCTTTGTCTGCTCTGTGTCTGTCCATGGTCTCGCTGTCCAGCGGTTTCTATCGTGCATGATACTTAACAAAAAAAGGAACGCAACACAACTTCATGTATATTGTGTTCATATCCTTCAAGAAACTGAAATACACCACTCATTACTTGGTTATTAAAAATGAATATAGAAAAACCCACAGTAGTGCGAATGACCCATTTCTGGATGTTGCACTGCCAAAAAGAGTTGACCCACACGTTCCTCTATTGACTGATGCCACTCACTTGTGGCCGCTTGGCCTCAATGCGTAACATCAGTGTCTGCGCAGAAACACACGTTTTTTTACCGTACAAGGATCTTTAGTGCATTATTTGTCCATATCTTTTCTATTGTAACCCATCAGAGGTCATTTGGTGTATTGAAATCTGGTGTTAAATATCAGTATTGCTAGCCTGTTTTCTGGCCATTTGAGGCGTAGCCAAACCACCTTCCGCCATAGCAATACAGGCTCACGCTGCACAAATAAACAGCCTGCATAATTGCTTAATTTCAAATGAACCGCATATTGGGATCATGGTCAGCTGGCTTATGACCTTGAAAGTTGATTTTCTTTTATTTGACGGACATTTGTCCTTTATTGAGGTCAAAACACAAAATGCGGTTACACCCCAACTTTTTAAAAATAAATTGAAAGATTTGAGTAAATTACATGAAATAAAAGCATTTTGAAATTGTTGCTGATCAATGATACATTTCACAAGAAAAATAATATTATGCCCCCAAATGGCCCAAGTTTCCCAAGTATCCAAAGTGTCCCAAGTGTTTCTTATGTCCCAAGTGTCTCATATATATCCCATGCAGGGCTGGAAATAAGAGCTTTCCGTTTGTCCGGGACAACTAAATCACAAGACGGACAACCCATATCGCTCTGATGGCTGTCCGTCTGGACAACCACAGATTTTCATCCAACAGTCACAGGGACAGTCACTGACTGTGAGCTGTAACTACTACTAGACTAGTCTAGCTTATGTCCAACCAAATTTTGCCCATCACTTTTTGGACTGCCAAACATAGTTAATAATTGTGGTCGTGATCAAAATTATAGATTAAATTCTGTTTTCATTTTTGGACGGACAACTTAATATTCTGGCGGACAACCAAAATATTCATGTTGGTTTTCTGCTGGACAACCAACATTTTGAACCTTATTTCCAGCCCTGTCATGTGTCCCAAATGTCCCAAGTGTTCCAAATGGCCCATATGTCCCAAGTGTCCTAAACGTCACAAGTGATTCAAATGTCCCATGTGTCCCAAATGTCTCATGCATGTCTCTCAAATGTCCCATGTGTTCCAAATGTCTCATGTGTCCCAAATGTCCCATGTGTCCCAAATGTCCCATGCATGTGTCTCAAATGTCCCATGTGTCCCAAATGTCTCATGTGTCCCAAATGTCTCATGTGTCCCAAATGTCTCATGTGTCCCAAATTTTATGTCCCATGTGTCCCAAATGTCCCATGCATGTGTCTCAAATGTCCCATGTGTTCCAAATGTCTCATGTGTCCCAAATGCCCCAAATGTCACATGTGTCCCATATATCCCATGTGTCCCAAATTTCCCATGTATCCCAAATGTCCCATGTGTCCATAATGTCCCAAATGTCACATACATGTGTCCAAAAAAAACCCCTGCATATTATGATGGGGAATATTTCTGCGGTGGCAAATATAAATCACATCCATGGGTGGTCAGAGCCATTACATGTAACATTAATTACAAATCATTTGACACTACATCTATTAGCTATCAGGAGGGGGAACATCTCCAGTTTTTTGTTTACAAAAACGATGACCCTTCTAGTTGGCATTTGTTTGTCTGTCTGTCTGTCTGTCTGTCTGTTCCTTGGATAACTAAAAAAGCAATGGAACTTTATCACAGGTATATGTATATCTCAGATGAAGGAACAATTGATTAGATTTCGGGGATGATCCGTATTATGATCCTGATCCAGGATCAAGATTATGATCCGATTTGGATCACACTGATTTGCATTCATGAAGCTTTCACCAGAGCTGTGTCTTGGGCCAAGAACCAATCAATACATTTTTGGGGATGATCTGAATTATGATCCTTATCAGGGATCCAGATTGCGATCATTACATGTAATTTTGGTGGAGATTTGAAGTGTCTGACTGACTATCTAGTTGTAAATACAATGTGTGCTTAGCATCACATCCACAATTTTTTAACCCTTTGAACTCTATGTACAGATTTATTGGTATTTTTTTAACCTCAAATATAACAACCTACCAATGTATTGGTATGAAATTAATTGTGTGGACCCATTGATACAGGATTGAATTATTTGCTCAGCTCAGCTCTGGCTACCCAGCAAACACGAGAAATTGAGCCAATGTTAGTTTACTGTTGTTACAGCGTCTCAATGCGTCTCAATGCCTCGTGTTTTCTGGGTATGACATTGCCTGACCTTTCAGGAGCTGATATCAAAACCTGCTCTTGTGCAATAATAAACATGCAACATACCCAGCAAGCAAGAGACAATAAACCAATGTTTTGTGAATGTTGGTGAACCATCTATGATACTGGCCCAACAGTGACCCAGCATCGGTTCAATGTCTCATGTTTGCTGAATAGGTAAGGGGTTAAACATATTTTTCTTGGTTATTCAAATTTTTCGTTACTCTCATTACTTGTTTGTTTATTGAATACTAATAACTAAATACGTATGATACATGTAGCTGTGCAAGTGATCTGGATCATTTCTATTTTATAAAACTATTATTTTTCAACAGGATAACAAGAGCCAGTGATGTTAGACAAAGTGAAGCTCCATGGCCATTTAAAATGGAACATATAGGCGGCAGTGAAAAGGCATACTACTTTTCAGCTTCTTCAGAAGCAGAAATGGTGGTATGTTTTAATGCATTTCTTTTGCTCGTTTTCTACATCAGATTGTTAGTCATGTTAATACAAAATACACATGTAAATATAATAATAATATATATGTGACCCATCTGCACGAAATCAGTCATATGTCTGCCTCCTACAAGTTGGGAAAATGGTCAATATGCATGACAAAGAATGTTGTTTTTTAGCAAATATTGATTCTTTAACCCTCACAGCGCAGGGATAGACTTTACAGTCATCAGATTCTGACGACTAAAGCCCATCCCCACACTGTAAGAGTGAAAATATTGATAATGGCTGTACACCCATAACATATGTACATATTCAAATGAATAGACTCCATGATATTTACAAATTTATTTAGCGCTTTAAGGGTTCAAGCCCGGAATTGTCATTTTAAGGCCAGAAATGGGTTCTGAGCCCCAAAATTGGTCAGAAATGACACATCACATTTGATTATTAGATTTTTGGTTAAAACAATTTCATCTTTGCTTTTTACCCATTTTTTTAAAAAACCTCAAAAGAGACTAAAGTCCACTCCGCAAATTCTGAAACTAGACATCCTGGGCTGTAAAATAAATCATAGAAATCTACATACAAATTTGCAGGTTTGGCCGATGAACCTGTTATAAGGAGCTAATTTTTTTAATCTAAAGAATTTACATTCAAAACTGTTGCCATGACTTGAAAGCCAATTTTCTCCATTTTAATTTTCTGCGTCAATAAAATGGTCATAACTCAGCAATGGATCGAGAAAATTTCATGTTTTTGATGTGATATTAAAACAACAGGTGTGTACTATCCGTTGGTACCATAAACTCTAATTGTATTTTTCCAACATGAGACTTATTATGTACAGATGGGTCACATACTGTACATATGTTGTACGGAACAAGAGACTACCACCAAGACTGGTTATGATCTGGGGCAGGGAAGGTAAATGTACATCACCACATACATCCTGATAGTATATTCCCATTTGCACATATAATGTGCGTGCACAAACTTAAACCTTGGCGCGGGGACCGTCTTTATACGTCAGAATCTGGAGACCGTCTTTATTCGTCAGATTCTGACGGATAAGGACAGTCCCCGCAGTGCTAAAATAATAAAAATATTTATAATTACTGTAGACCCATAACATACATGTAGGTACTGGTATTCAAATGAAGGGGAAAGAGCTAAGACATTTATGATGATTTCAAATTGAAAAAAACCTTTAAATGGTTTATACAAAATATTTCAGCATTGTATGGGTTAAGATACACTACATGATCACCATGGTAGATTGCTGGTTTATAATTTTATGCTAGCCTTTAACTCTTTAACTGCCGGTCCTGATTATATGCGTTTTTTATTTTATCATTAGCACATACATGTACATGTAAGGTACCACCTTTTAAAAATGGTAAAGATAAAACGTGACATCAATCAGCAAGATTAAAAAAAAATTAACCTTCATTTTGTCAAATCCGAATAATTTACACTCACTTGAAGTTGTGGATCGCGCCAGCCAGACACAACAAGTGGGTGAATATATTAATTAAATAATTTGGCGGTTAAGGGTTAAAGAGCTAAATCACCTCTTTAGCCTTTCTCAGTTATTTTTTCTCCTCACTCAAAAAAATTGAAATATAATTCAAATTGTACATTCAACTTCAAATGGGGAAGAGTTGAAATTCTATATAATAACTGAATAAGAAGGTCTAATTATACTGATTGAAATATTGTTTGTGTCTTTATCATGTTCACAATATATTTTTCATCATTTTTGTATGTATTTTTTAGAAATGGATGCAGTCCATCAAGAAACAGATGTTGTGGGTTAACAGCCAGATTGGCATGTAAGTTAATTTCCTGTTGTTTCATGTGCTTTTTTTAAATTTACAGATTTTACTCATACACAAGTCAGTAACCATAAGTTGCATGTTAAAATGTAGTAGATCTATAGAAACTGGTCTCAAATTGTCCCGAAAACCTGGTTCTTGATAATAAAGAAGTCCAAATAAGTATTAATTTAAGCAAATATGAGTAATTTTCACCCACTTGAAGTTGAGGAATCTTTCAAGTGGTTGAAAACTTACATTATTTAATTCAGCCATCTGATCTGGTTACAGCCTCCACCCGCAAACAGAAACAATACATTCAGCAAATGTTTGTGGTAACTCTTTCAGCGCTCGGACCGTCTTTATAGTAAAAAACTGAAATAATTACAATATTTAAAATGGCCTTAGACCCATAACATAGGTATTCAAATGAAACGGATTAGCCAGCTAAGACATTTATGATGTTTTCACATTGAAAACCAAGGTGTATGTAAAGTAATTCAGCAATTTAACCCTTTCAGGCCTGAATTTCATCTTCATCCACTACAAGCCGCAAATTGCTGTCTCAATTCTCGACTTATAGTGGATGACGATGATTTGATGTGGTTTAAGAATTAAAAAAAATTACCACGTACAGTAGAACCTGCTATGAGCAGCCACTCTTATGAGCAGCCAACCTCCTATGGGTCAGGCCACTTGGCCATCCCCCAAAATGACATTTTGTATAGAAATGAACCTCCTATGTGCAGCCACCTGCATTAAAAGGCCACTTTTCCTGTGTCACAAGGGTGGCTGCTCATAGCAGGTTCTACTGTATCGGTAAACCAGTTTCATGGAAATCTTTGTTCTAAAACCCTTGGTTGTAGGGAAATTATGTCTGTTTTTAGGAAAGTAAAATGATGCTTCAATGCAAGGGCTCCAAGGGTATAAAGTTTAATGTTCATGGATAATTTAATTGATAATTTAGAGCGGACGCAATGTTTCAGGTCAATTAAGAGAGATAGATCAGATTCTGATGACTCCTTATCATTAATAGAAGAATCCATTTATGATGATGCTGAAAATGTGAAGAATCAGTTATCACAATTAAGATTAGAGGGTAAGCATTTATTTTAAATAAACAAATCTGGAGCAAACCTAAAATGAGATAATTTCAGCACAAAACAGTAAAATTGGGAATTATTGCTTACAAGTAAAATGACAAATTCAACATCTAGACTGGTCTTACGCCAAGTGCATAAAACCAAACCATATTGGCTTATTTTTGCATCATTTCAAATTAAACATTAGCTGCATAGAAATTGAACTGCATAGAGATGAACGACAATTTTTATAGGCCTACATTAACCCTTACAGCGTGGGGATTGACTTTAAACAGCGAAATCTGACATCTATTATACTTATAACGTCAGATTCTTACATCTAAAAGACAATCCTAGCAGAGAAAGTGAAAAAGTTTATAATGGCCATAGACCCATAACATAGATATTCAAATGAAGCGGAATGAGTTGACTAAGGCATTCAGGATAATTTCAAATTGAAAATAACCAGCTGGCAGTATTTCAGCGCTTCAAGGGTTACTGTTTACTAGCTTGGTTTAACCCTTTAGAGCCTGAATTTACCATAGTCACTACCATATTCACTACAAGCCGCGAATTGCTACCGCAATTCTCGACTTGTAGTGAATGAAGATGATTTGATGTGGGTAGAAAATTAAAGAAAATTGCCATGTATTGGTAAACCAGTTTCATGGAAATTTGCATTCTAAAACCACTAGTCGTAGGAAAATTAAGTCTGTTTTTGGGGATGTAAAATGATGCTTCAATGCATCGTGAGAGCTTAAAGGGTTAATCTACCAGATTGGAAGATGTTTTGATTCATATTGTTGTGAGTCACAGTAGCGAGACAAACTTCACTGGGGTGAAAAGTAAATTATCTAACTTAGTCCTTGAAGGGTTGAAGTAGGTGATCATTTTGGCCACTCTTTGCAAGAACATGTACTATGCGCAGCATGATCAATGTCCATGCGTGTGGTCCGCTGTAACGTAAATATTTTGTTTTAGCGAAGCATCTAGATAACCCCTTCCAGTGTGCGGACCGTCTTCTGACATCAGTAGACTTCAGATTCTGATGTATCAAGTCAATCCCCGTGCTGGAAGAATTAAGATATTCATAATCAACGTAGACCTATAACATAGGCATTTAACCCTTTCAAGCCTGAATTTACCATAGTCATCTTCATCCACTACAAGCCGCGAATTGCTGCCGCAATTCTCGACTTGTAGTGGATGAAGATGACTTGATGTCGTTTAAAAATTAAGAAAATTACCACGTATTGGCAGACCAGTTTTATGGAAATTTTTGTTCTAAAACCCTTAGTTGTAGAAAAATTAAATCTGTTTTCAGGGATGTAAAATGATGCTTTAATGCATCGTGGGGGCTCAAAGGGTTAAGACATTGATGATGATTTCAAATTGAGAAAAAAACCTTTGCTCTCCATGGTTTGTACCAAAATATTTCAGTGTTGTAAGGGTTAAATGATACAATGTATTTACTCTATGATTTCAGACCAGGAGATTGATGATCCTGATGATTACACTACTATAGAGGAGACTGAAAGATCCCTTAATCATCGCCCATTACCACCCACGCCTACTGCGTTACGTGAGTGTATTTGATGGGGATATAGCATTTTTTATCCCTTGTCTCACTAAATTGTTTCTACTTTCCATTTAATACTGGAATACATCTTACAGAGACTTTGGAAGTTTTATAGTTTTTGGAGGTCCCTGGGACAAACAGGTGTGCCGTGGTATTTGTCTGTTTTGTGATGATTCGCACTGGCAAGTAATACTCGACTGAACTATAACAAATCAGTGCTTAGACACTGATCTCCCTGGTTAAATATAAAAAAATCACCTCATTTTTAAATGATAAAAACCTACCCTCATTAGAGTATAGCTTTATACATGTGTGCACTAGTACAAATAAGGGATTGAAAAAAGCTGTGTTCAAAATATTCATGCTGTGTTATAAGACCAAGCCTTTATAACAGTGTGTACTCGTCAATATGAGAACATGCATTTTAAATTCAGTATTATCTCAGTTATCTTCAGTGCATGCATCCTAAAAATTTTGTGCCACCAAAATAAAAAAACAATCTTCTTTAATTGCTTGAGAGTTTGATACTGCTCGAACGAGACATTGATCCAATGCTGTTTTAATATTAGGCCAACGTCTGCGACGCTGGCCCAACATTGAACCAACATTAGATAAATGTACATTGTTTGAGAGAAAGTCCTCCTGCCCAGCAAACACAAAACATTTGTATAACATTTATACAACGTCGGCCCAACGTCTTCGAAGTTGGTCCAACATTGTATAAAGTCATACAAATGTTTTGTGTTTACTAGGTGTCAATACAAGCTTGGGGTCAGGCTGTTTCGACATCCCTGCAGTAACACAGTCAGTTTGTTTGCAAGCCAAAGACCCAGTAGGGGCCAGGGGTAAGGGCTTTGAATTATTAACTGATAGATGTCGCTCAAGTATATATATGAAGTTGCTGTGATTTGAGAACTTGCTCTTAATGAGGCTTTGGGTATAAAACACATATTTAGTATTATTATGGAATATAGGGCCTTGACCTACCCACGGGCACTATTGCATTCTAGGGGACCCTTGTCCTGCGAATTTTGACAGTTTACCAAACCTTTGACTGTACAATCAACCAAAGTAGACCCCCTATCACAGAGATTCATTCCAAGGACAACTGGACACCCAGTTACTCACTCTGATGACTGTGTAACACTGTCCAAGCCATTTGCTGGTTGATGTTCTCTTTTATATTATGACTTGTATATTCTCTCTCTATATTATAAGTTTCAGCCCCTGGTTTTCCTCTGACACATGATAGTGTTCCAGATGTACCTGCACCTAGACCTCCAATGCCTCGACCTCTACCTAAAGCAAATGTGAGTTTTTCTTTTGTCCTCATATTTCTCACTTCATATTCTAAGCACTGATAGATATCACAATGACATAGAATGATCAGCCTTAAAATGTTTTTAAATTCAAGGGCATAAATTTATTCAAGTTTTTAAAAGTGTGAATTTTGCACTTGCTAAATCCATGTCTTCACATATTGCAAATTCACTCTGGCAGTTTGTGAAGCTTCTTTTTCGCGCGAGTGCATTATTGATTGAGGTCTCACGAGATCCAGTTAGTCTAATGTAGATCATTTCCGTCAGGATAATACAGCGAGTTTTGTTTTGATCAAGATCTGCAGGACTGTAACGTTGACCAATGTATGTGTGCTCACGTGTCACCGGTAACTGCACTAGTGTTTCCCTATACTGTAATGAGCCGTCATTGTCTGAGCTAGGGCATTCCTTAATAGCCCCAGTGGCTGAAACAGGTTTCAGCCTCAAATTGACCGCATACAAAATCGTGGGCCATTTCTTTGGACTGTCATATCGGAAAATATCAGGAAGTAATCAGGTCAAAAATTGTTTTTTTAGAATCATTAACATTTCAGTTCCATGCCTGCATGCTCAGCTCAGAAGTGGTACAGTCATTAAAAAATTATGGACATTTTTTCGGACCAGGGGTCGAGATCACTCTCGGTCACCACCATGTTGGATTTTTCGGGTAAAGCAAATACATCCATCCACGGCCTCGGGAAAGGATGAAACGGCAAATTCCTTACTACGTCGTCACTGTTGAAATTTCTCTGGAAGCCAGTCACCTTATGGAAAAGTCAAAATCTGTAAATGAGCACATTCTCCAGCTAACAGTACTGAAGACTTTTAGAGTTAGTAGATGTGACGTGTTGTGTGGATTATATAACTGACATACACTAATACAGATCGAGCCAAGGCAAGTTCTGGCTCAGCACAGTATCTTTTCTCAGTTTGGGCAAAACAGTAAATCCTTTTGAGTAAAGCGATTTGCAATTTAAGATTCGCTAATAACAATTTCCATGTAGAGGTTTGAGAAAATGAATTTAGCAGATACTTGAAGCTTTTAACATTTGTTAGCGGTTGGAGAAATGCCTTTTAGCACCTGCTGAATTTCCATTTTCTTAAGTGTGAATTCTCAATTGCGAAATTGGCACATGCGAAGAGAAGAGAAAATAAATTGGCATTATCTGACACATTTCAATTGCACAGTACTGTACATGTACTCTTATTTTGAATGATTAATCTGAAGGAAAACATTCTCTGATTATCTTTTAAAACTTTGTTTTAATCTCAGGTACAGGGTTTTCGCCAGGGGGGGGGGGGGTCCGCTACTTAGCACCACAGGGGCGATATCCCCCCCTTGTTAGCAACGAAAATAAAAATAAATTCCATATTTTGATGTAATTTTAGTTAAAATTCCAGGTAATAAAATTTAAAACTTTTTTCTCTTAGGAGAATTTAAAAAATATGGACTTTTTAAATATTTCATTAGCCATATTAGTGAGGCTGTTTGTTCCCTCAAGGCACCCTTTCATTTTAAATTTAGTTATCTTTTGTGCACTAGTAAAATAGATAAGGCTCTATAAATGAAATCTTTATACTGCATGAATGTATAGCCATGAATAGACATCAATGTAGATTTCTTAGGCCAATACCTTATATACCTATGGCTACTTCCACAGTAGCGTTATAACTACATTTTTGCCTTTACTTGCCCAATACCTGTAGGCCACTACAGAAAATATATGTTGTATTGGCCCAATTCCGCGCCAATGTGTAAAATATTTTCGACCATTTATTGGACCAATATATACTTGAGTAATAGTGTGATCAGAGATAAGGTTCCTTGAACAATTTCTATGCACCATATCATAGTACTTACCCAGTACCCTCTTGATTAAAATTTCACCCACTTAAACTGTTGTCCCACTATCGCGACCCAAAACTTATAGTGGTTGAAAATTATTTATATTTGTTAAATTTGAGACCAACCATTTCCAATTTTTTATGAATAAACACACAACAGCTAAATAAAAGATATTTAAAACTACTATCCCGGTGCTCATGGTTTAAGGGTTGACCACTCATTTATTCCCAATAACAGAGGTTTGATTAGCTAATAAAACCGATTAAAAACAACTTTGGTCGTGATGAGATGTCAAAGTGTTAACCCTTTCAATGCGTGGACTGTCTTTAGACATCAGAATCTGACATCTAAAGGCCCTCACACTAAAATAATTAAAATATTTATAATGACATAGAGCAATAACATAGGTACCTGTATTCAAATGAAGCGGAAAAAACCCCACTTTGGTCTCCATGGTTTATTCAAAAATGTTTAGCGTTGTAAGGGTTAATCAGCATTTTTAGTTTGTCGACTCGACAAACTTTTAGGGTGACTTTCCACGCAAACGTCGGTCGTTAACTTCCGTTACTATCTGTTCTGTCTGTGCAATGTCAGAAGGCAATATCTGCTCCCTGGTATACTAGGCATTTAGTGCTTTTTAACTGGCTTACCGTCTCTTTCTGCCATAGCGCTGCCAAAAGGCCGTATTTTCTCACCTGTAAATCAAGTATATACTTCCTTTCCGCTGATGTCACTGCCTCCTTTTGACTTGCAATGTTGGTTAAATGTTCTGCCATCATCTATGACACTCTTCCAACATTGAACCAAAATTGTGTCAGGGTATCGAGTTGCCAGTGTTTCCTGCAAAAATGAGACCTTTAGCCAATGCTGTTTTACAGCTGAGCCATGGTCGTAGACGATGGGCCAGCAGTGAGCTAGCATTGGGTGAACGTTTATCTTGTTAGGCCTCTATACTGGTATGCCAATGTTGGGCTAATGTCGGCCCGGTCTTGTAAACGGTGGGCCACCATGAGGCTAACATTGTGTCAATGATTCGCGTTTGCTGATCAGCTGTGACCGCAACCCAGCAGACACGAGGCATTGACCCAATGTTGTTCTAATGCTGGCCCGCCGTCTTCGACGTCGGCACAACATTGAAACAACATTGGGTCAATGTTTGTGAACGACAGCAGTCTGTCGCGGGAGGGCTCGCCACCTTCTCCCACCCCTCTCTGCCTCACTTGACACAACTGTGTTATGTTACGCAATATAACAATTAGGTCTTGGTTAAGATATTTACATCCAAAAATAGCGAATTTTGTATTATTAAAAATAGATTTTTGGACTCGGCAGTAAAAGGCATTGCACATTGATATAATTTATACACTTCTGGTGTGACGTATGACCGAATAATGTAATTTATTGCAATGCCCGATCATGTGGTAAGTTAACCCTTTCATTACGACCATCTGACATGAAAAAGGGATGTATGGTGAAACAATTATACGTTTTTATTTATTAAGTTTATTTTGCTGAGTTTGTGTCCTATTTAGGGGAAATATGGGTGCTGTGTGTGAGAAACAGTTGACATTTCTGTGCACCAGTCCTTATGAATATGTCCAATATAACGTTTGGGGTCGCTAGGTTAGGTAGGCCTACTTTCGTCTCTAAGAAGTGTTCAGATAAAATATATGTTAATGATTAGATATGGTGATTAGACCAAAAAGGGTTTTGATTGGAATAATATTGGCCAAGCGTCGCAGACAGTGGCCCAGCATTACATCAGCATTGGGCCAATGTATTATCTGGTGTTTCTGGCGCCTGATGTAAAGAATACTCATTGCCTGACTTATAAAGAATAGGCCTAACTGCAGGATTCCCACACAAAATAAAACTGGCCAGACATCATTTTATCGCTGCGCCACACTTTGAGCAATATCTTTGTTTTTGAAGCAACAAGTTAATTTTAGTGGGCCATAGGATTTTTCAAGATAAGTTCTAGGCCCTGCCTGCTGAATTAAAGGGACTGGCTCAGGCTAAAATCATAAAAAAACAGTGATTCTATTCTGGCTTATTAATATGACCATATGATGTAAACATGTCCATAGAAAAGGCTAGAACTGCAAAAGTTTTTTCTAATTTTTGTGCTGTGCATTTAGGCTAAATATAGAGACAAAATTCCCGCATTTCTTATTTTTTACATGGTAGTGCCGCAAATAAATGCCCATTACGGCGCACACTGTCAAATTGTGAGCTGTGTATCGCTGTATTAGTTTCAGTATTAGTATTCAGCGTTGTTAGAACAGAGTCAAGGTTCGGCATCCCATGATCCAAAACATAGGCCTATATGCTTACCAATAAAATTTAAATGAAGTATGGCAGAAAACGAGCTACGGAAACCAAAATGTAGTTGAAATGTTGCTGATTCCAACGAAATATTGGACTGTAACATGACTGTAACCTCGCCACAAGGTAACCTCACAACAGGTAATTTAGCCACAGATTTGGCAACCTCGACACAGAAGGCTGAGTAACCTCGCCACAGCTTTGGTAACCTCGCCAAAACTTCGCCACACCTGTTGTATCTGCATGTATCAATGTATTTTCAAAGGTTAATCTCTAACTTGAACGTGGTGTAGATGTCTATATATAGACTATATGTGCCATTAAAATCTAAAGCAAAAAAAATTCTCAAAAAATGGACCAATATATAATGAATAATAATACGCCTACAAATTTATTTTGTACAGCAAATATTGTAGAATATTTGTTCATTGTGACTAATAGTAGTAACATATTAACCTTTAAAACGCTGAATTAAATAATTTAAATTTTCACACACTTAAGAGTTGTGTCTCACTACCTTGACCCACAACTTTAAGTGAGAGAAAACAACTGGTATTTGTTTAATTTGTAATTTACGACTAAGCAATTTACAAATCTTGATGTTTAAATGGCTAATAAAACGGATTAAAGTGACTACAGTCGCGCTTATGGTTTAAGGTAATTTAGGTCTAGGCCTAGCGGCAACAACAGAGGAAGTTGATGGCACTGCCCCAAGTGGTGACGTGATGACACTTGTAACCTATTTGCAAACGCTTCTTCGGGTTTTAATAATAGCATAACCGCAAATATGTCCACATGGTTTATTGAATGATTTTACTTCTTGTGTGCCAATAAATTGAATCTTTGCTATTTCTATCAGCATTAACACCTGATGAATGTTTAATATGGAATATGAGGCAGGCTTGGGGTCAAAGTACTCGGTACTTCGGTACTTTGGTACTCGAGTACCGATTTTGCAGTACTCGTCGGTACTCAGTACTCGTACTTTTAAAAAGTACTTGTACTCGTACTTGTACTCAAGTACTTTTAAAAATAAAAGTACTTTTAACGAGTACTTACGAGTACTTTACGAGTACTAGTCATCTTAAATTAATTCAAAATAGCTCACAGTCAAATCATAAATCATCATAGCGGGATATGGAACATTCAGTTTATGATTCTTTTTCCATCCGTTTAGCTATTATATTAAAAAATGATTTATTAAATATTTTATAATTATTTCCAAACTAGTCCGATTACTTACATCAACTTACAACAAAAGTGCGCCTTTTTTTACAATATCATGCTGCTAATTGCTTGTATATACTAGTATGTATGCTCGTGTAGTTCACAAGATAAATAAATAGCTATTAGACGTGTCTTTGGAAACTAGGAATTGATATATAACATTTACAAGTGACCATACTATACGGTAGGACTAGTAATCATTGAAGGGGGGGGGGGCGTGATTTCAACAATAATGTCTCGCTGTTTAAGAATCACACATACAACACCTCGTTCTCCGCAGCTAAGCCCCAGAAAACACGGGGCATTGAACCAATGGTGGTATAATGTTAGGGCCAGCGTTGAAGACTGTGTACTAAGATTACTATAGGTTCAATTTTTCGTGTTTGTTGGGACGATCGACCGGTATTTGCATAATATTTGCACAATATTGGCCCAATTGCGTAGATACTTAGCCGACATTTCCCCAGCACCGGACAAATAATGTCACTTGAATGAACAAGTGAACAAGTAGTTTATAACTGTTCTCTTATAAAGCAGTAATATTAAAACTGCCATAGCTCATACCACTCGGTACCAATGTTGTGTAAGTGCCAAAAAACACGACCGTGACAACGCGACGTCTTATCTACAGTGACCTTACTATTGCCGGGCCAATGTCCAAGACATCGGGCCAAGAATTAACCAGCAAGTACGTAGGATTAACACATGATATAACAGCAGCGTTCAAACAAAGATGACCAAAGTAATTAGACGGCAAACATCACCCTTTAACTGCGGGACACTATTATTTTTTATATATCATTATTACAATTTTTTTATGAAGCGGTTCATACAAAAAAATTCGGAGCGCTGTACACACTGAAAACAAGAAAAAAATAAAAGTAGACGAAATTATGCACAAGTTTACAAGACGTCAGTTGTCTAGCGAACTAAACTACCTTTGACATGTGCAATATATATACATTGCGTCAGGTCACCAGTAAGCAACAGCTGAGTCAAAAAATTGTTTTTTTATTTGTCTATTTTTTAAAATCGTGATTATAGTTTGTCACTTAAAGCTAGAAATTGAATCGACAATTATAGATGCAAATTAGTGACAAATATAATTGAACATATAACTGTTAGTGTCGCGTAAGGGTTAAAGGTGTGAGGTTACATAATGAGTCAGTTGTAGGCCCACGGCGGCTTTCTATAACCCTTTCTATCCCCGAAATGTGCTGATGGACCGAGTATAAAAATAGATACAACAGTGATTTTCTCCTCCTATAAATTGCATACAAATATATTTTTAAACTAATAATAGTCTAATTCATCAGCGTATGCCCGGGCTGAATCTTGTACGGATACAGTGTATTATGGTAATACATTTGATTTGATATCACAGTCACCAGCAACTAAAGTGTGCCTGTTATCGCTAAACAATTCTGCCGTGCAAAGCCAAAAGGCAGTTCCGTTTACTCTTCAAGTACGCAGATACTGCCTTTTAGATTTTCAGGGCAGAATTGTGATCCGTGTACCTTTAATAGACTTGATGTTTTCCATGACAAAATGTGTGTTCAGGCTCATTTAAACGTGTATTACAGTGGCGACCAAATGTTGGCGGCACTGATCTAAAATTTTACTATCATTAGGACTACTGCAAGTTTTTAAGGTAGCGTGTTTTGCAACGTAAAGCTTTAGACACAGACAATTTGTATACTAGTATGTACTTATTAATTTATTATGATTCGCCAAATAGTAGGCCTATATGTACCATACAATACTTTGTCTACTGATAGGAGTATTATCAGTGGCGGATTTAGACCGGGTTGACAGGGTTCCAGAACCCTGTCAGCATCTTCAAATCGATCAGATTATGGGGTTTCAGACATAAAAAACGGTATTTTTCGGGTTTGGAACCCTGTCAATGTTATACAAACAAAATGACCGGTTTCCAAAACGAAAATGACATGCATATTGCGTTAATATTAATTAAGGAAACAAGTAATTTAAAGTGATTGATAAGCCTAATCGTTGGCACTAGAAGGTGTGGAGGGGTGGTCGGCTGCAAGTCCTTAGCAGGTACAATTAGTTGTCACCGCCTCATTGATGTGTAAACAATGAATCACGCCGACAGTGACGCCTTGACTATTACATAACATCCACACCACCCCTCCAGTCTATACGACCTACATAATTATATACTATAAAGTTGGCGATTTTCACATTTAAATTGGACGTTTGATCTTATATCGCTTATTTCTTTTTTTGTCCATTCACCTTTATCACTTTATTTATAATTGGGACTTAAATTTATATAGGCCTATATTATAATATAATGATACAAACACCGCTAAGCACCAGAGTTGCCTAACACCAGTGTGTATATGATATATATGATACAAATATGATACACATAGGCACATAATATGATACATATATGTATATATAATTTGAGTAAATTGGAACCCTGTCAGATTATTTTCTGGATCCGCCCCTGATTATTATACTATTGGCTGGGACATGGCATCAGATAATGCAATTTCAATAATATACCTGTCCCATAAATATCATTTTCACCTCTCATATCTATATGTAACCCGACCTGGCAAAATGAGTAAGTTGCATATATACATATTAGAGTTATAAAGATATCCCGCACGTACACAAAAAGTACCATTAAAATGGTATAACACACAACTCTGTAGCGTGTTTAACTTCGGAAATATGAGTCGACAAACTCAGAAAAATATGAAGTCTGAAATTGCGTCATTTTGAGAAAATGGCATTTGAAGTTCAAAAAGGCAATTTGTGCATTTTTGGAAAATACCACACAATTGTATTAAAACAAAATAAATAGAAAAAATATTCAGTTCCACTCCATTTTCTTAATAATCGTTTGCCAAAGTGTGACTTAAAACTCATGTTGCCAGATCGGGTCACATATAGCAACATGAAGTAACATATATTATAATCAATTATTTATTTAATAAATTTCATGTAAATTATCAAAGTTTAAAAACAAAGTACTCGGTACTTGTACTCGAGTACTTTTAAAAGTACTTGTACTTGTACTCAAGTACTTTTGAAAATCCAGTACTTGTACTTGTACTTGTACTCGTCATTCTTTCAAGTACTTGTACTTGTACTCGAGTACTTTTGTCCAGTACTCGCCCCAAGCCTGATATGAGGTGATATGAATGAACCTTGAGTGTTTTATTTGTTGTTGGGAAAATGCCCTCCTTTTGAAATAATAATGGACCACATGCCCCATCGTCTAAGGCCAATGCACCCCCCCCCCCTGCGAAAAATATCATGGGCCCCTTGGCCCCCTTTTTTCAATTTATAAATCGGGGGCACTGAATATGTAATAGTACCAATCTCATACATATAGTTTTAACTATTTATATTGCCGTATATTAACAGTCTGCGTCCCTATGTTTGGGCTATATTAAAAAGAGCTATATTCAAGTTAAACTGAACGTAGATTTCAACCTAAGTCTATGCTAAAAACACAAATAGTAGGCCTAATTTATGTTCTTGTATTATAGACCCTATCGATGGAAGCTGATATTCAACATCACATTGTAATATAGGCCTAAATATCATGCTAATAGGGGTCTAATTAGAAGGTACCAAAGCCATAACTTTATTTTGAATTGAATTTACAAATAGTATTAATAATAATAAATGATGCTCCTTTAATGCTGGGTAAACGATGTAGAGGGTGGCACAACAATATACTAAATAACCAGTTATCTCTGGTTTAATGCTAGTCCACCGTCTGCACTGCTGGCCCAACATTAAACTAACATTAAGTCGATGTAGCTTCTGTAGAAAGCATAGCGTATATAGCCAGTGTAATATATTATCATATTATGCTTTGTAGGCCTACGCATCGCGTTGACTACTACAATGAGGCAATACTGCTGAAGTACAATCACACGTAAATTGCCATAGAGTTAACACTATGGTCACTATGGTCTGGCTAAACTTCTGAAATTCGAAACCTTTGAGTGTTGATCCACTGTTCGCCGTATCGTGTTTGCTGGGATGCACCTAAAAGTATGCACACTTTAGAAGTGGATATATGTAAATTAAAAACATGTCTCGAAGTAATAATATGTAGGCCTACTATTATCATTTTACTTTCTAAAGTAAAATACAAGATGTATGCCAGCATGTATATTATTGTGTAAGTTTAAACCCAATAATAAACTTCTTATTTTGTTTATATGAGCGGACACACTCATTAATAGAATGCACTCCATACCGTGTGAGTCAGGTGCTGGAGTGATGTCGATTCAGCGTCTATAATGCAGCTGGGCCAATAGTGGGTTTTTTAATGACGCAGCATCATAGTTGAATTCACGCTTTCCCATTCATTGATTGTTTTCTACCAATTACTGGCCAAACATCAATGATGAAGACGAGGACCAGCCGTGCATGTGGATTATAAAACTTTAAAATATATATTTTTCATTTTTGTAATAAATAAAAAACAAAGTGGAACACGGAACACTATTATGGCAGAACCAGAGTAAAAACATAGCTGTCAATTATCACAGGTAAGGGATAGCAATGACATGACCAATATATATTATGCACATTTAATATGTTGTGCAGAATAAAATATGAAAATGAAAAATGTTGGGCAGCGCCCCTGACGGTGAAACAATAATAAATCCACAGGTAATGTGTTTGTATATATGTAATAACAATACCGAAGGGCGGGGGACCCTGGTGCCTGCTAGGAAAGTCAGAGATCGCGGATTCGTCTCCTGCTCTGGCATTTAAGTTTCAAAGAAACAAAATGTTTTCTCCCTGTTTATTCGTAAATATTAAATATTGTGGGCAGCCTCTGTGACCAAGAGTTAGTGTGCTCGGCCGTAGACCAACAGGGCTCAATTTCGAATCCTGTGTCTTGAGGGCAGTGACACCTCATTCATCTCACCATCCTCAGGAGGTTCTCCTTACCTAGTTTAGCCTATATGTGTACAAATGTGGTGTAGAACCCCATTTATTTCATTTCATTGCATTTGATACAGCCAACTAACACCTGACTCAACGTTGGCCTGACAACATTACAGCAACATTTCAGCAAAGATTTTGTGAGTTAAGAAAGCGTTCTTGGGTCTTCATCCTTAGGTCTACTGTGTGTATTGTGATTTCCATAATTGGCATTACGTAAGAGGGTGCAGTGAAAGTGCATTACCTCTACATGTGATGATGATGGATTAGGGCTACTGTATATTTCACGGCTGAGCAAGAAACATTAAAAGCTGATATTTTACAACTTTGTTAGGCATATTTTAGGCCGAAGATTAAAATTGAAAATTAAAGATTTCGTGAAAATTCCTGGCTTACTGGGGCATAATAAAAGTCCCAGAAGAAGTAATAATTGCACTTTTGTAATATTAACATTGTAGTCTTGTGAAATTATTCTTTGTCAAGCATATGTCACTAGGTGCTGTGCTTCAGAACGTGTGTAAAATCAGCAAAATGTATTATGGGAACCAAACATAATAATATAAATGCCAATGATCGATATAAAGGATATAATAGTCTAATACTGTACATCTTTTCATGATAATGCATCTTAGAATATAGATATACATTCTCTGACACATTTATAGCTGATTTTTTGCAATGCTGTTGACAAACGTCAAGGCCCCTGGGCTTCTTGTATATGGTTTTAAACTTTGCTAGAAGACTGATCAATATATACCGTATGCCTACGTGTGTAGCAGTACAAAATCTGTAACTCGGGACAGTAACATAATGGAAATCCCTGTGGTAATTTTAGTTTGAAAAAAGGCTTGTAAGCACGAGGCTTAAAGGCTCAGCAATTTTAAGTGGCTGCAACTGATATTCATCAATTTATTTCAGAATGTTACCGCACCTCAAGGACTGTCAGTAATGTTGGCAAAAGGAAATCAGAACCAACCACCAGTAACGAATAGAGGACTAGGACCACCAATTCCTCTGCCGCGAAAGTAAGTATATTTATTCCCATTATTTACTCTATTCCCTCACTCACCAGGGAAGTGATTTTTTCTAAGTTTTCCGGAATTCTATTTGATTGGTAAAATAAAGTCATTTCTCTGATTTTTTACTGACGGACAATTGTCAGTCAGCCAGTCAGTCACCTCACCTCACATATGAGCAATCCGATATTTATTTTGTAAATTTAATAATGTAATGAATTAACCTTTCAATCCTAGTAAATATGTTGATACCTAACACTCCAAGTGCTAATTGGTGGGTAATATTCACCATTGTCATCTTCATTCACTACAAGCCGTGAATTGCTGCTGCAATTCTTGACTTGTAGTGGATGAAGATGATTTGATGCGGTTTGAAAAATTAAAGAAAATTGCCTTGTATTGGTAAACCAGTTTAAAGGAAATTTTTATTCTAAAACCCTTTGTTATAGGGGAATTATGTCTGTTTTCAGTGATGTGAAATGGTGCTTTAATGCATCGTGAGTGTTTAAAGGGGTAAAAAGATAATTATAACAGAAATGTGAGGTAAATTTGCAAAATTGGCATGTTTTGATTCAAATTGTACAAATAAATATACGTGATTTTTCCCCACTTGTGTGTGAGACACAACTTCCAAGTGCGGAAAAATTAGAAATTAGGAAGATGTTGTGCTTATCATGGATTTGCATCTTGTATTTTTCAGATCTGATTCAGATGCACCAGTAAGGGATGTTAAGACAGCTGCAACTCCACCCAAGCCTTTGGTATGATTGTTTACCCCTTGAGCCCTCACGATGCATTAACCCTTTAAGCCCCCACGATGCATTAAAGCATCATTTTACATCCCTGAAAACAGACCTAATTTTCCTAAAACAAAGGGTTTTAAAACGAAAATTTCCATGAAACTGGTTTACCAGTACATGACAATTTTCTTTAATTTTTAAACCACATCAAGTCATCTTCATCCACTACAAGTCGAGAATTGCGACAGCAATTCGAGGCTTGTAGTGGATGAAGATGACAATGTTAAGTCAGGATTGAAAGGGTTAAAGCATCATTTTACAGACTTAATTTTTTAACAGACTTAATTTTCCTACAACTAGGGGTTTTAGAACAAAAATTTCCATGAAACTGGTTTAACAATACATGACAATTTTCTTTATTTTTAAACCACATCAAATTATTTTCATTCACTACAGGTCGAGAATTGCGACAGCAAGTCGCGGCTTGTAGTGCATGAAGATGACAGTGGTAAATTCAGGCTTGAAAGGTTTAAGCATCTCTGATTTTATAGGGATATATAAACTGGAACCTCTATTGAGCGGCCAGCCTTCTGCAAATAAAAAGTGGCGGTTTGAGAGAGGTGACCGCTTGTTGGAGGCACATTGTTTTTAAATAATAATCATGTAATTTTTACTCATATGAAGTTGTTTTTTGCTACCACTGTCCACAACTTCTAAGTAATAAAAAATTGACTAATTAATTGTAGAAAGTTGAATAATCAATTGATTATGTCAAAACTGGTATAGCAATAATGAATTGCACATAGATAATTGTACCTTTTAAATGTGATAACGCCACAAATTTTTCATAGATCCCACAACAAAGTGCTAATTTCTTCCATTGACCAGTTTTCGACATGTTCAGCAATGATGACAGTATAATTTAATTGATTGACATATCATACTCTGGTAATACTTTAGTGGTGGATTATCAAGTATCATTTCTTTTATTGCTTGGATTGGCATAATTATGTGCAAATTCTCTACTATTACAGAGTCTATCAAAAGCTGCGTTTTGGGAAGGCACAGATAGAGAAGAAGCAAACCAGTTAGTATACTTTGTATAAACTGTATTTTTCATCCTTTTCCCGCTAAGATATCTTCATAAATTTTTCACCCACCTGTGACCCACACTTTTAAGTGGGTGAAAATTACTTGTATGATTATGTTTAATTTGAGATTAAACATTTGCAAATGCTGATCGTTTAAGCACACATATCATTCATAATCAAATTGAATTGATCAGCGAATTAAATGGATTAAAAATGACTATTGTCGTGTTTACGTCTCGTGCTGCTAGGTTTGTAGATATATATAATATATATACATGTATATAATGTTTCAAGCCAGTTTCATCCCAAGTAAAATTACACAGAAATTGTTGAAATATTATGTTAATTAATTAGTTCAATTAAGTGTTTATTCTTCATAAGTATAAACATTTTTCCTCATCTGAAGCTGGAAATTGAGTCCGCTATTCCAGCTTCAAATGAATGAAAGATTTCAAGTGACAATTCAACAGGACAAGGGTTAACACTCTCAGTGCGAGGACATCTTTATACGACATAATCTGACGTCTGTAGACGTCAGATTATGACGTATAAAAGACTGTCCCTGCACTGAAAAAATAAAGTACAGTAGACTCATGACATAGGTATTCAAATGAAGCGAAAGAGATATCTAAGCCATTTATGATGATTTGAAATGGGAAAAAACCACTGGTCTCCAGGGTTTATACAAAAGTATTGCAGCGTTTTAAAGGTTAAATTGCATTGACTCAGGGAGATATTTGTTTGAAAATTATTGATTAGCAATGTTTTCTTCCAAGGTGTAACTTGATAGACATCCTTATCATTGATGTATAAATATTTTGCGAATCAATTAGCAAAAAAGGGCAGAAGTGCATAGCATTTTGCTATGCGATACTGAACAATTTTTTCCCTACGACTAATGTACAGAATGAGATGTCTTGAATGTGTTTCATACTTTTATCTTGTAATTATATATCTAACAATAAGTTGGATACATTGTTTGCTGTGGTTGTGCGCCACCTCCTTTAATTTATTTAGGAAGCAGAGTCCTCAGGCCATTCAAATGTTTCCATGTAATCACGCCAGGATTCCCTCCGGCGCCAGACATCACGTTTTTTGTTAGAGTAAAAACTAGTCGTCAATTTTTTTTAATTTTTAAATTACATTCCTAGCAACATGGGGATGTGCAGGTGATTTTTTTAGGCTACCAAAATTTAAAATGGCCACCAGAGATCAATCCAAACTTTTTTGTGTGCGACTCACAACTTGAAGTTGATGAAAATTATGTTTAAACACTAATTTTATTCCCATTGTTGGCCTATTGTCTATGACTTTGGCCCAGCATTAAGCCAACATGGTTCCATGTCTTTTGTTGGCTGGGATGTTATCTGTCGAAGTGCTAATCATGTCTATGCATGTATGTAGGTGTTTTTAGCTGAATTGTTTGTTCCTCAAACAAGAAATATCAAAAGGAGAAATGCGCATCAACCCTTACAACGCTGAAATATCTTTGTATAAACCATGGAGACCAATAGGCCAGTAAGAATTGACATGAACCCGGACATTTTCAATAAAAAGCAAGTTTGGGGTTCAGGGACTTCCCTGACATGCCAGGTCACGTCAAAAAAAATTCAACCAAAATCAACCCTGGGGAAACCCCTTTTACAGCCTAAAATGGCCGCCATTACCAAAATTGATAAATTATGCCATAACTCGTAAAATATTAATGCTACAATCATAAGGATGAGCTCTATACCAGGGTTTTCATGGTCACAGAATACAATAAAATCGTTTCTGAAAGTTTATTGATAGTGAAAATAAGAGAAATCGCCATTTATGCCTAAAATGACCGCCATTACCAAAATTTAAAGAAAGTGACATAACTCCTGAAATATAAATGATACAACATCATAGATGAGTTCTATACCAGGGTTTTCATGGTCAAAGAATACAATAAAAGCATTTCTGAAACAACATCAGGTTAATTTATGATGAAATTAAGGGAAATCCCCATTTAAGACGGTCGGTGGCACAGACACCAGCTCACGCTCCTACTACTGATGCCAAACGAGTATTCATCACGAGCACGGGATGGATATTGATATGGAGGACTGTGTGTTTGGAGAATTGCTGGAACAGGAGGAGAGGTATAACCCCTTACAGGGGACTGACGCCTTAGAGGGATGCTCCTTAATTGGCTTGGGGTCAGCCCTCTAGAGACAGAAGACACTGGTGGTTCCTTCCAGCCAGTAGCTTGTGTTGTGGCGCCAAGTGCGAGGGGTCAGGAAGATGGAGACTATCCGTACTGACATCGTGGAGCGGTTGAACTCAGGCCACCCGGACGACAAGCCTCTCCTGGACCCAGAGCCTCCTGTGGAGATCCAGATGCTGCTAAGGCAGAGCCAGGCTGGTGGTGTATTTCCGCGACAGTAGAGCGACATGGCCCTAGTGGCTCATGCGCTGTCAACAGGACTTAAAGACTTAGAGAGAGCTTCGGTCCACATACAGCGAGCCTCTGAAGAGACTGAGAAAGGAGAATAGACAGACTCTTTACTCATTAAAGGGGCGATGGAACCAGTGAGGGACGAGCACAGAGGCCTCTACTCCAATCTGTTCCTGGTCAAGAAACATGACAGGGATTCAGATCTGTCATCAACTTAAGGGGTCTGAGCTTGTACACAAAAAAACGAACTTTCATGATGGCAACGTTGAAAGACGTTTCTCAGAGCATCAGGAAAGGGGACTGGGCGGCTACAATGTGAGGGACTCTTTACTCATGAAAGGGGCGATAGAACCAGTGAGGGACGAGCACAAAGGCTTCTACTCCAATTTGTTCCTGGTCAAGAAACAGGATGGGGGTTCAGATCTGTCATCAACCTAAGGGGCCTGAACTCATATACAAAGAAACAAACTCTCATGATGGCAACGTTGAAAGACGTTTCTCAGAGCATCAGGAAAGGAGACTGGGCGGCTACAATCGACATCTAGGACGCTTACCTTCACGTGCCTATTGCGAGGGTCACAGAAGGTTCATCGGGTTCTTGTGGCAAGGCAGAAGTTTTGAGTTCCGTCGGCTCCCATCCAGTTCTGCTCCACGGACCTTCACGACGATCAACCTCCCAGTTGTGGCTATGTGCAGGGCGAAGGGGATTCGATTGATAGCCTATTTGGACGATTTCCTGGTGTTGGATCGGAACTGGAGGCAGTTAATTTCTCACACCAGTACAGTCTTAGACATTTTAGACCAGGCTGGATTCCGGCAAAACTTGAAAAATGCCATCTGCAACCCAAACAGAAGTTCGAGTACTTGTGCCTGCAGTGGGACTCGAAGGAATTGTGAGTGATGCTTCCTGCGGACAAGATCACAATATTTTTGTCAATTAGGATCTCTATCGAATCCCCCTCTGAGGACGGATCAAACATTTCTAGGCAGCTGTGAACTTGGGTCGAATACATCTTCGTTCCCTTCAGATACAGGTGAAAAAGGGGATAGGATCCTCTGTTTTTGTACTGAACAGAGAGGCCAGAGAGTCGGTAAAATGGTGGACGGACCCTCCGAGGGGGGGGGGGTGTACCTAGAGAAATAGAATCCATATTTAACTTACGACTTATAACAAATGCTTCAAATTGGGGATGGGTCGCTTCCTTGGGACACAGATCTGCCAGTGACAGGTGGTCACAGGTAGAATCGTAGCTGCACAGGGGGGGAAGGGTGTCACCTCCGCGTGGTCCCCCCTGGGCAATTTCTTAGAAGGCCAACCACACCCAAACCTTTCATCGAACCAGGTTTTTCAATTTTTTTGACGTGAAGTTTTTTTGTGTTTGCTTTCCGGTGGTTAAGGGTTTTTCACTGAGGTTGTTATGTTTATTTTCGAATAGTTTTCGGTTCAAGTTCTTTATATATTCTTTATATATTCATATTTGTATATTTTATATATTTTTTCATTGTACTCATTGTAGATCTACTCTAAGATTTGTTTTTTGTGTGTTTGCAGTGGTTTCTCTTTGGCATCCTGGTGATGGATGGGATGTCTGAAAGAAACCATTGCCATATAATTATTTTTTCACTTCATTGTTTTAATGGTTTCTCTGTGGCATCCTGGCGGATAATGTCATAGAGAGGCCATTGCCGTACAATTAGCCTGTAGTGACTTACGGTGTCCTCACGGTTCGTGATCGCTCTGTGATGTCTTCCAATATCACAGACCTTATTACCAACTGTGGGGGCACTGTAAGTCTTTAATTTTTGAGAATATTCTGTGGTTTCATGATTTCTCTGGCCATACTGGCCGAAAAGTGAAGTAAAGAAGACATTTACTTACATACTCAATGGTTTTTCTGTTCATTGTTTATGTCATTCATATTTATGTCTAAATGGGTTTACTTTTTTTGATTATAGTATATAGTAATATAGTATATATTATATAATTGTTTTGACAATGACACTGTTTTGACTTAGACTTCTAGTTTTTACACAATCACTCCAATTTCATGGAGATATAGTGACTTGAAAAGTCGTTCATTTTATAATCACTTCATATTTTACATTATTTATACTGATATTTTTATACCCATTAAACTTTGTTGTAGTGCAGGCGCTTCAACATGTCATCAGACTCATATAGGTGCCAGGAGCATCGTCATCTTATCATATCAAACACTTTAAACTGAATATTTTAGTACGAACATGCTTTTATTAGCTTTGTCTTTCCCTTACTACTTTAACTATACAATATGGGATATTGTAATACCTGGAATTTTCACTTAAATGGCCATACTGGCCGAAAAGTGAAGTAAAGCAAATATTTTACTTACTTACTTTTGTAGCTGCACATCAACCACCTCGAGCTATTAGCAGTTTCGAAAGCGGTTCACGAGGATTCTGAGGAACAGGACAATAGCCATATATTTGGACAACGTGACAGCCACGTCTTACCTCAACAAGGAGGAGCGGACTAGATCAGTTCCTCTGAACAGGCTGCCGTTGGACATTCTGATATTTTGTCAGGATCATGGAATTTTCCTGATACCAACTTATCTCCCAGGAGTGGCCAATCTGAGTGTGGACGCTCTTTTCAGGGGTCAGGAGTCAAAGGAGTGGTCAAAAGGATACACATGTGGATCTCTGCGCATCACGCGAGTCCGCTCACCTTCCAGTGTATTTCTCCATATATAGATTGGAATTTTACAGTAGATCAAGTGAAGTTAGCAGAGTATTTTTTAACTTCCAAAACCATTTACAGAAGCAAAATTGGGATCAACAAGATACCAAGTTGACTTAGCTCATTGTTATTCTAAGAAAACAGACTATACAGAGATTGTTCCTAGATCAACAATGAACTAAGTCCAGGCATTTCTCCTGTGCTGTTTCCGCAAGTCTTAGAATAACAATGCGCTAAGTGCACTTGCATCTTTTTTGTCCCAGAAACAGGGCCCATGAGCATGTAATAACAGAACAACAATGTGTCAAGTCGACTTGGTCCTGTGTTGGAAAGATATTATGCTGATATGTGCTCCTTTTCACGAGAATAACAATGTGCTAAGTCGACTTGGTCTGTTTTTAAATCTGAATTTGGAATAAATTCAAACTTTATACATAGTATAGTTGACTTAGCTGATTGTTATTTTAAAGGCCAAAAATGTCACTTAGCACACTATTGTTTTAACCCATCGGTATTTGTCTTTAAAAACGCATATTTCAGCATGAAATGTTTGTAGGGTATCATCAGAAGCTACATCATCTGGATACCAGTCAAGAAACACATACAGTGATTTGTAAAGCTCCTGCAACTGTGATCTTGTACTGTCGTCAATCATGCCCGAAAAACTCCGAATTACTAACATTCCAGCTCTATCAATACTTAATTCATCTGTGCCATCGTGATCATCATTACTGCAAGCCAGTTCCTCTTCCTCCACATCCATTTGTTGAGTTTCTTGTGCAGCTGATGGTGAATGAGATGGTAAATCAGAACTTATGGGACACTTAGCTGCTTGTAGAGATATATGCAGTGCAGCATTGGTCAGTAAACATATGCCCTCACAAAGTTTTTGTATAAGTTGTACTTTCCATCATCTTTGGCAAGGAGTTTTTGTCATAGACAGTAGCCCACAGTCCATTAAGACCTGGATCTTTTACCAATTTGCATCCAGCACACATAAAGGACATCAGCTGGTGAAAACCACCAACACTTACCGGTAGTAGTACATGTAGTAGTAGTAGTAGTAGTAGTAGTAGTAGTAGTAGTAGTAGTAAATCATTGCTTTTTGGCACAGATGATCTTTTAAGTGACAATGTAATATAATAAAAACTTTGTAGTCAATTGATGAGATGCACAGATCATGATGTGACGGTGGGGGTGATAGGGCATGGTGGGTTATTGAGAGCGTTTTCCTTCGCTCACTCGATAAGGGGTTATGGGCATGTCTAGGGGCTCTACCCCCAGACGGGCAGACATTTGGGTTTCGCTGTGCAATTTAATGCTAAAACTCCATTGCATTTCCCTATCATCGGGTCGGATAGTCCTTAGAGTAACAATAGGAAAGGAAACTCCATTCATCCCCCTTGAGAGACATAATGTCAAACACTTTATTGCCGGTTATTTAATGCTACCACAGCCTACACCAGCGCATGCACTGATGCAGAGATGCATTGGTACCGCTGTTGAGCAGAGGAACCAGGGTACGCCACAGGCAATCCGCCGGAAGATTATAGCCAGATACGAGGAGGCTGCAGCTTCCCTTGGATGATTGCTGTTGACTAGTGTTCCATGCCATGCTGTACAGCATGCAACTGACGGAACAGATCTCTAATGACCCTCTTCGGATGGAGGCAAAAAGTACTACTACTAGCAACCATCCCAGTAGTCTACCCCACCACCAACATGAAGAAACAGATGTCGGAACTGTGGATGATTGTCCTGCTTGATTTTGAAACTTTTCAAATACAGTGGCTGATCAAATGTAAGAGTTCTACAGCACATGCCACATTTTAATGCTTGAGACTGGACAAAAACATTGTAATAAATACGGCTTCGTTTCTTGTAGGGGTTCAAGGGAATCCGTGCATTCATATACTCCCCACAATTGTGGACATAAACACTTGCCAGTTACAGTACTGTTCATTTGAAACTTGCGGGGAATTCACCGGGAATATTCACATGAATTCACCACAAGAGAATTCTCCATGGGGAATTCCCCTTGGGGAATCTGATTCTTTGTCCCAGGCAAATTGGTGAATTCACGAAGAATGCCCGGGAATCAGATTCACGGTGAATTCCCCATGGTGAATTCACCGTGGTGAATTCTCCATTGGGATTCTCTGGGGAATTCCTGATGGTGAATTCCCCATAGGAAATTCCCCATGGTGAATTCCCCACGGAGAATTATTATTGGGAAATAGGATTCACAGTAGGGAATTCATATGATTCATCCTGGAGAATCTGGGAATGCAACAGCAAAATGCTGCTATCTATGTATGGAAGGAGGCGAATTGTCAACTTAAAACAGACACAGAGGGTCACAGAGGCTTGTGCAAATTCCCCACCGCGAATTCGCCGACTTCCTCACCGCGAATTCGCCGACTTCCCCACCACGAATTCCCTACCGCGAATTCGCCGACCTATCTCTATCGCTGGCGATTATCGATCAGTGAATTCGCGGAGAATCCATGGCGAATGTTCGCCCAATCATTTGTGTTATCGGCGAATATCATTCATCGCGAATTCGTCGAATTTAATTCGTGTGAATTCGTGGCGAATATTCACCACGTAAGTTTCAAATGAACAGTACTGTAGATGCTTTTGGGGAAATTCAGGCTAGAATATAACTACAAAGTGTCAACACACTTATGTGGCGCCATAAGAATTTCAATGAAAATCGGTTGAGAATTGACAAAGTTATCAAAGAAAAACTACCTTTATGTTGGACCATCGTCTACCGTTGGACAGGCGGCAGACTATAAAAACGTTAAAAACGGTTGAAAAACATGTTGGCACATTAATTAGCTAGATTGTGGTATATAGTTGTATTCTTTGACCCAATAAACATGGGTCTAGACACCATTTTTTTGGTGATATTTAATACCGTTAAAAAGTTATGAATGAATTTAAAATTTTCTGTAATGGTGGCCTAAAAGGGCCCAAAATCCGGTTTCCCCAAGGTTGAATTTGGTTGAATTTTTTTTTGCAACACCCTGAGACCCTTATGAACCAAAAAAACACAAAACTTGCTTTTTATCGAAAATGTCCGGGTTAGCCAAATTTACTGTCAATTCTTACTGGCCTACAAGGGTCCCTTCATTTATAGCACCATTAAAAATATTCTCTTTCTTTAAGTGTGGGGACCGGCTTTATACATCTTCTACATACTTCAGATTCTGACTTATAAAGACAAATTGGCATATGTTTTGATTGATCCCTGCAAACACAATACGTTCAGGTCATGTTGCCCAGCGTCGTAGATGGTGGGCCAACATTGAACCAACATTGGCTGACTGTCTTGTGTTTGCTGGGATTGTACCGTACTGTAATGTTGTAGGTTGCAGAGGTGTGACACAACTTCAAGTGATCACAAATTTAATTCTATTTTTTAGTCCTTTCAGGGTTAATGCGGGTCAAAAGCATGCACTTGTTTTTTGAAAACTAGTTGCATCTTCAACTCCCCCACATGCATGCACGTTTATGAGCTGTGAAATAGTACTTAATAGCCTTAATCATTACAACATGAGGAGGGGATGTATACGTTTTCATTGCATACAGAAAATACATTTTCAGCTGTACTAATGTGTCCATTGGACAGTATTACTGTAATACATCATCGTATATAGGATATTTTACAGACTGTGTAGTTTAGTTCTCTCTAATACTAAACATAGTGATTGCTTATTTTTAGCTTAACCACTAGAGCACTGAGATATTCAATTAAAATTTTCAGTCACTTAGAGTTGTGTCCCGCTACCGCGGTCCACAACTTCAAGTGATTTAAAATTTGTGTGATTTGCGAAATTTAAGTCCTAACATATCAGTGTTTCTAGATGGAAAGCACATTTCACCCTTTAACAATTAATTATACAGGTGTTGGTAAAAACACAGAAAGCCTACTGTGATATACGTCAGTGTTCTAATGGTTAATTTTTTTGCTCTAGAATTGTCAGCAAGCACATGACAGACGGAGTGTATCTTATTAGAGGGAGTGAACAGAATAACAAGGTTAGATTTGTACAATTTACAAGTATCCCCTGGAAATGCAAGGCATTGAGCCAATGCTGTTTTATTGTTCATCCACCATCTATGACGCTGACATTAAACCAGCAATGCCTAATTGTCTCTTGTTTGCTGGATTTTGAATCTTGACCTTCTACATTTGTATTCACCTTCTAAATTATTTTTTCAAAGTTCTGTTCCCATTGAATAATTCCTGTGGCATTTTATAATTGTATCTGTAACATGAGTATTTTTTCGCTTGTAGGTGTTAGTGGTTTATGCTAATAACATGGCCAGGAAATACAAGTTGAACGTACTAGTGGTAAGTGTTCATTTTAGTTTTCCTTCCATAGTAGTGATAGTATTATGCCAGGCAAAGTGAGAGGAAGTAACTGCCCACTTTACAAGTCGGCAGTTAATGCCTTCTTATCTTTTCAGAGCAGTATAAACCGCAAAATTATTTAATTAGAATTTTCACCCACTTGAAGTTGTGTCTCACTGACGCGATCCACAACTTCAAGTGAGTGAAAATCATTCAGATTTGACAAAATAGAGGTCAACAAATTTCAAATCTTGCTGATTAATGTCACTTTTTTATCTTTAACAAGTTTAAAAGCTGATATGTAATGTACTAATAAAAAATTTAAAAAATTATTATGGGCAGCACCGGCCGTTGAAGGGCTAACCTTTGCTTATTGAATTGTTTGTTACTATTTTTCAGTTGTTTCAAGGTAAAAATTACATTAGCGATTCCACGTTTAAAACATAGTATCTTTGTATATATATAGTGGTATACTGTTGAAAGCATTTGTGAAAATGGTAATTATCAGTAGAAGCATGGTAAATTTTAAAGAAATAAGTGGAAAGGACAACATGAAGTAATACAAATTTGATTGATTTAATTTAACCCTTGGTGTAGCTTATGCCTTAGTTTTGAAAACACATGTGTAAAAGAAAAAACCTAAAAAGAACCACAAGTAGATGAGATTTTGCTACTTAATTTTATAGTTTACCATTAGACATCAATGTTTTCAAATCATTATTAAAGTAATAAGTTTAACCATTTATATAAATGTTTTTTTTTAAATGACTTTTTTGTCTATACTATGCTATCCTCTTCACCACCATCCATGACGAAAATTTCAGTCGTCATTTCTCAATGTACCTAACCATACATGACAGAAATTTACTATGTTTTCACCCGTACCCCCGGATCCTGGCATGCACTTCGGCCTGGAATCCAAATAGTTAACCCTTTGACTTCCAGGCCGGAGTGCATGCCAGGATCCAGATATACTGGTGTAGGAGTTCTATTTTTCGTCATTTAAAGCTGGAATTGCTAACGCAATTTCCAGCTTCAAATGACGAAAAATACATAAATGTAGTATATATTTGACGAAAATTTGTGTCATTTTATGGTTACGTTCATTGACGAATGACGACGGAAATTTCCGTCATGTATGGTAGTGAAAAGGTTAATATACATGAATAAATTTGATAATGAGGAAAAGGATCGTATCTTTTATTTACAGAATATTTATGGATTTGTATAAAATTTTTATCAGAGGTGTGTTTCGGGCAATGAACAATAAATTTTAGGAAAAATCTGTACTACGATTCAGATACAGGATCCTGATTATGATCCAGATACCATGATTAGTGGCATAATGCATTTGAGGTACCTGTATGGAAGTCTACTTTAAAATGTTATAGTCTCACAACTGTTGCTACACCTACCCACCTTTAGGAATGAATTTAATAGGTTGAATCTATGATGTCATAATTAGTAATCACCAGTGAAGTTTTACTACCCATGATTGTATGCAATACATGTACTACTGTACTGACTGACCGTCTAGTATTTATAATGTAATACATGCTACTCTTCTTTTTTTTTTTACAGGATGGAAAATTGAGCATTTGCAAGACCGATACCTTCTTTACGCTGGATAAACTACTTGAGTATTATCACAATCATAAACTTCCAAACCACGATACTGAACTCACATTTCCTTATTCTAAATATAAATAAATCACTGTTGACCCTTTGCCCGACTTATTTAAATTTTATTTTCCACCCACTAGAAGTTGTGTCTCGGTACCACGACCCCCAACTTCCAAGTCCGTGGAAAATACTCATGTTTTTTTAATTTGAGGCCAAAGATTTACAATCTCACAAAAACTGGAATTTGATATGATAAAATAGTATTGAAAATGAGTCATTTTAAGGGTTAACCCTTTCAAGCCTGACTTTACATTTTTATATTCATCCACTACAAGCCGCGAATTGCTGTCGCAATTCACAACTTGTAGTGGATGAATATGATTTGGCCCGTCATCTACGACGCCGGCCCAACATTGATCCAACAATTGTTCAACGTCTCGTGTTTGCTGGGTTTAAGTATTCAAATATAGATCATTTTAAGCATTACTACTGCAGGGACACTTATCTTAAAGTGAATAGAAATAACCATTCGAATTGATAAGCTGTTGTGATCCATTATAGTAGCAATTTGATTTTGGATACAAGTATATACATGTACATGTATAATAAATGAATGAATAAATAATCATAATGTATCTATGCAGCTATTAATTCTCGGTGCCAAGACACTCTGCTCACTAAGTAAGCATTAAGTGCCTTTTGGTTTTGCAGAGTAGAATTTACACTTACATGATCGGCTCTGCTATGTAGAACCTATACAATGCTGTCTTGTAAAGCCAAAAGATAGTAGCTGCTGACTTGAATAGTGAGCAGTTGTTTTCTTTTGCCAGAGCACACCGGAATGAGAACACACTGTATGGATAATGTACTTTTGTATCGGAATGTAGCATATTGTTTTTAACAGGTATGATACTATTTTATATTTAACCAAGATGCTTTTACGTCCAAAATTACCTTTTCTCCTCTCTTAACCCGTCTGCTGCTAAGAGCGTATATATATTCAGTTTCAAGCACATTTCAAATAAAATACCACTAAAATTTGTAATATAATTAGCTTGTGGTAGTTTATCAAATAATTCATTTTGAGAAATGTCTATTTTTCAAAAATAATTTTTTTTTTCATTTATTTAAAGCTGGAAATTGCGTTAGCAATTCAAGCTTTTTTTATAAACATATTTTATTTTGCAATCGAAACAAATACAAAAATGTAATACCAAGGTTTCTCTTGCTTTGAATTCAAGCTTCAAATCAATAAAAAATACTCGCAAACATTTCAGCAGTACAAGGCTTGAAGAAATGAATTTTAGATGTAAAATAAGAGTTTGTTTACTTCAAAAAGTATTTTACTGTCCAGCTTATGTCAGTATGTTTATCAATTGTTTATGAAAGTTTAATAACAGTAGTTTTTTTAACAGAATGTTTAATTCAGTTTGTTGTAACAATAAATGCGTCTTCAGATTAGAAATGGAGATGTCAAATATATGATGTGAAAAGGGTATTTTATATTTCACACAATCACTTGTTATGTCCAGTATGTATTCTAGGTAATTTTGTTTGTTGATTGTTATCCTTACTCTACTAAATAATACATTTTTATTTAGCAAGCTTTGAATCACTGAGCAGATTCATTACCATTTGTGGATGTGAAATAAAATGCGGGCTTACTATTTCACTGCGAGTGGTTTTAAAATATATGATCATAATACACAGCACAATTTGTTTGTGTGCATTTGAAAAAAACAGTATGAAAAAAAGAGTGTTTTTTTTTTCAATATCCAGACTTCTCAATACCACACCAATGTGGACAGTAATATGGAATATTCCTTTTTCAGAAATTATGGCTATCTTGATGTTTTGTATGTGATATCAGAAAAATTTACAGTCTTAGTTACCGGGTAGTTGACTTACACTGCTCTGCAAAGCCAAAATGGAATATCAGTATCATAAACTTGGATATTTTATAAAGCTTGATTACTTTGATTGACTTTGCATTTGGAGTTGCGTTGGAAATTCGCAGCAAATTGAAATATCTTGAAAATGTCAAGTGATTAAAGGGTTAACCTGCTAAGTTATCTGATTTCAATTTTTTAAATTTAAATTTGTACCCACTTGAAGTTGCGTCTCGCTTCCGCAAACCACAACTTCAAGTGGGTGAAAATTGTTGAAGTGTGTGCTATTTGAGTCAAAATATATGCTGATATTCAGAATGTTATGCTCATTTATCTTTCAAATTTGAAAGATAAATAAAAAGACTGAAAACGGCTATAGATATGATTGGGGCTTAAAGGGTTAACCATTAGCACACTGATGTCGACTACAGTAGACATTCTGCGTTTTTATTTGCACCTGTATAACCAGTTGTTAAAAGTAAATTGTGCTTTCAATTTTAGAACACTGATATATATTGGGACCTAAATTTCACGAATAACACATATTTTCAGTCATATGAAATTGTGGATCGCGGTAGCGAGACACAACTTCAAGTGACTAAAAATTTAAATTGAATAGCTCAGTGATCCAAGGGATAAAACTATAAGCAAGGTGAATTACTTATATATCTTTATTTTCACCAGACGTTAAAGGCCATTTCCAGCATAATTCACCATTTTTTGTATCGTCATGTTGTGAATTAAGATGATAATCATGGTGCTTATAATAACATTGAATAATACTAATACGTTATTGTTATATTGAGCCGCATCTCAGCGCAACACAATCCATGTAGATGAGAAAGAAGCATAATTGAGCGCGAATGAATACTGTGTCACTGATATAGTTAATCACTTAATTTAAAGTGTGTGAAAATTACTCATGTTTGTTGTATGTTTAAAGACTGGATGTCATTCCCAATGACTGTAACTAAACCTACTTATAAGTAGTGACTAGCGGTGTTCCTAATTTTTAAAGCTCATAAATCATGTTTTTCCTATTTTACTCCCAACACTTCTACATTTTTAAAAACCTGCTATTAGACGATTTTGTGAGAGTTTGTTTTCTTCAATCAGTTCATAATTTTTCACCATCAGGATTGTTAGACTATTCTGTTTACCTGCTCTCACCAATCGATTCGTGATCAGGTAGTATTGTTATCCGGTGATACCTTCATGATATAAACATAATCTATTGATACTTGTATGACATCATTGTAGACGATATAATGAAATAATCATATTTCTTTTCTACCACTTTTTAGTTGCATTTTCTATCCTTGTCATAATACTGTTTTAATAATTTTTTTTCTTGGGGATATTTTAAATCCTACGTTTGTCCTTCAAGGCGAAGGTGTGCTGGACCGCCTTCATTTCCTTTGACACGATCACTTCAGGTCCTCTCAGCAAATGTGATACATTTACCTTATGTTGGGTGTCGCAGACGATGGCCCAACAGTAAACCGACATTGTGTTGTGTTTGCTGTATTGGTGAACGAGTTAGATCATTGCCACCCGGTGTGGTCTATTTTGATCACTAGTTAACCCTTTCATTACCGGTACCGATTACATTTCGTTTTTTACATGTTTTTATCAGCATATTGCATCAGCTTTCAAATATGTTGAAGATTAAACATGACATAGATCAGCAAAAAATTTAAAAATAGTCAACCTCCATTTTGTCAAATCTGAATTTTTTTCACTCACTTGAAGTTGTGGGTCGCGCCAGCGAGACACAAGTTCAAGTGGATGAAAATTTTAATTGAAGAATTTGGCCGTTAAAGGGTTAACCCTTTCATTGCTAATTATGACTATAATCTTTCGAATCCCTTTTATTAGCCGATCAAATCGCTCTTATTTGGAATGAAATGAGTGTTGTTGAAAATTAAAATTTGCAAATGTTCGGTCTTGATTGAACATGTGAGTATTTTTCACCCACTCGAAGTTGTGTGTCGCTACCTCGACACAACTTCAAGAGGGGGAAAATTTCAATTAGATAATTTAGCAGTTGAAGGGTCAACCCATCACACCATGTTCACCACATATAATAGCTGATGAAACTAACCGATGTGCATTCAAAGGGTTGTCTACATACTTTTCATGTTACTTTGTTATTACATCTTGTTTGTCCTGCTCAAAACACTTTTTTGTTATTTAAGAAGATACACGGTATGTGCTTAGTTGCATCTTGAATGTTATTTTCTTATCATTCTCAAATACAACACAGAGACATATGATGATGTAAAATTGTTATTATATTCTAGTTTTGTTGTAATATTTTTATATGCCACTGTATTTTATTTGATACATACCGTACATGGTATAATATTGCATGAATCGATTCTTCCAAAATAATTGCTCAATGATGTTTGTTTTAAAATGACTATTGTTTATATAAAACACAATGCTTTGATTTAATTGAGCATGATTCGTTATGTATTATCATTTTTAAACTTGTATAATAAAAACAAAATCAGATGTCTATTTTAATACCATATCGCACACCAGATAAAGATTACTACCATGTTGATTAGGACGTATTGGTGCACGAGGCATTTGCTTCAATGTTGGCCCAATGGTTTAATGTTGTTTACATCTGCAGCTGTATATACTACATTACGATTAACTGTTAATTTAAGTATATCTGTGATATAATTGTTAAATCAGGATGCCACCCATTTTTCACTATGTGCCGCTACACATAATAAGGCATGCTGATTTAAGAGTTTTGTCCTCCATTGCAGAATTGTTTGCCGCCTCCCATGACGTGTATCACATTTAACCGATAATTTGTCGCGTAAGATAGATATGAAAGGGTGTATCCAAGGTGACGATTTATTGATCATATTCATCTTTATATTCTAGATGTATCTGTAAATGTCCAATTGACTTCTAAATATAAATGACAAACATATTTTTAATATTAGGGTGTTGAATTTATGCATGCTGATTTAGCAGGCTTACATTTTACACATTTGAACCACTTATGTATACATACGCATTCCGCTGTATAAAGCAGTTACTGCAGGCTTACATTTTACACATTTGAACCACTATATGTATACATACGCATTCCGCTGTGTAAAGCCAAAAGGCAGTAACTACTTACTTTTTAGCCCGCCTTATAATTTTAATTAAAAAAGTTACGCTATTGCAATTGAAGTGTGGCGGCTTCGGCGTTAACTTTTTCTTGTGGGCATGATAACTTGAAAATTTATTGAGATTTTACAACAATAATTTGACCTTGTAAGTGCGATAACATGAACAGTATTTAGCACGCTTTTTAATTTTAATTTAAAAAGTTGGGCTATTGCAATTGAAGTTCGGCGTCATCGATGGTAACTTTCACTTGTGGGCGCGATAACTTGACAAGTTTTACATGTATCCTTCCAAAATTTGTTATGCATGTTACTAATGAGCAGTTTTCGGACAAGTTCAATATTGGCTGAAAAAAAAAATCAAAATGGCCGATTTATTGTGATTTTTCGCATTTCACATCTATAATCTGACCTTGTGGGCGCAATCACCTGAGAAGTTTTTCATTTATCCTGCTCAAATTTGATATGCATGTTACTAAAAAGCAGTTCTCGGAAAAGTTTGATAACGGCTGAAAAAAATTCAAAATGGCCGATTTATTGCGATTTTTTGCATTTTACGTCAATAATTTGACCTGGTGGGCTATTGTCGAGTGTGCTCTTGTTCATGTATTTTGTTATGCATGTTACTAATAACCAGTTCTCAGACAAGTTTGATAACAGGTAAAAAAAAGTGGATGATTTCAAGTTCAATAATGGCGGCGGGCTATTGTCGACTGCGCTTTTGTTTAAGTAAGCAGTTACTGCCTCAAGTGTGGCTTTGCGCTGCAGTACTGTGGATTAGATGTGTAAGATAGAAGCCTACGAAATCAGCAGAATATTAGCCATCACAAAGTCATTTGGTTTAATTTTTAACACCTCCATGTGGGTAAGAAATATTCAGCTTTGATCTGCTAATATATTCAATATATGTGATCAGCTAATATGACAAATTAAAAGTGACTATTGTTTTGCATAGCGCTTGAAGGGTTTTCATTGCCTGTGTCAAGGTTTCATAACTATTTTCGTCATAATATTGGCGTTCAAAGGGTGGAAATCATGTTAGAGAAGGGTTATCTTCCTCTGGCGGTTATTAACCCTTGTGCTGCTGGGACCGTATTTCATCCCCTTGAAGTTAGAAAGTGCTAAGCTCTTTCTAACTTCAATTGTGTGACATAGAATGCTCATTTAACCCTTTAAGTCCCCACGATGCATTAAAGCATCATTTTACATCCCTGAAAACAGACTTACTTTTCCTGTAACTAAGGGTTTTAGAACGAAAATTCCCACGAAACTGGCTTACCAATACCTGGTAATTTATCGTTAATTTTTAAACCACGTCAAATCATCTTCATCCACTACAAGTCGAGAATTGCGGCAGCAATTCGCGGCTTGTAGTGGATGAAGATGACTATGGTAAATTGAAAGGGTTAATCAATTTATTTAATTCTAGCAAAATCTGTGTTTCGTAAGAAATCAAAAATATTTTACGTCATTTGAAGTGGAATTTGCATTTAAAGCTGGAATTTACGCTGGAATTTGCGTTAGCAATTCCAGCTTGAATTGAATAAAAAGTACTGTCCAGCAATTCAGCAGCACAGGCCCATCAAACACGAGACATTCACCCAATGTTGGCACAACGTTGGCCAACCGTCTACGATGCTGGCCCTAAATTGTATCCACAGTGGGTGAACGTCTCTTGTTTGCTCGGAGGGGGTTAATCAACCAGGGCTCTCTATGTTTTGAAAAGTTAGGGGAGCGATTTTCAACCAGGTCGTAGATTCTGTGCCTTGCTCGTTATTGAGCAAACATTTTGATGATCAGTTTCAGGTTTGGTTAGTGATACTGTAACACTGAACAGCTTGAACACTGTCAATGTCCATATTGGCGACAGGGGAAATAACTTGAAGGTTCTGCTTTATTTATATAATTTTTGCTAATTTTATACCACGCAATTCGCGTAGCAATTCGAACACACTATGTCTGTATTAGATGAAAATGTGGTGATTCCCATGATCTGTGAAAAATAGTTTTATATATGTAGGCCTGTTTTTTTGTTAAGCACTGGGCCTTGAACTTGGGACCAAATGACAGGGGTACTCGCCCGAAAAGCATTACTGGTATATTAAATTGTTTATATTTAGAAGATTATTGTTCTTAACCATTCAACATTGTAGAACATTTTCTCGTTTTTGTACTCATTTGATGTAAAAAATAAATAATTGAATAATAATTTCAAACGATAATATACGCAAACTTTGTATAATACTGTGAACTATGAGATGAGATAAAAAATTATATTTTTTTCAATGATTTCACTATTATTTTCTTGACTGTAGCTGTGATGCTGTGACATCACATTATTCTGGTGAGTATGGTAAAATATGAAGGAAAGGTTGTGCTCACGTGAAACAAGGAAACAAACCAATCATCACTCGTACAAGAAATCAACCCCTTGGAGTTAGAAGGTGCCAAACTGCCGCTTTGCAAAAAGTGGCAGTTTAGCACCTTCTAACTCCAAAGGTACAAGAAATGTTACCCCGTCTCGTAAATCAAGACGTTTGCGCCACAAATGAAGACACAAATAACGGCCCAGCAAATACGACACGTTGACCCAATGTTGGGCAAATGTTGACCCAGCGTCGTAGACGGTGGGCCATCATTAGCCCAGCATTGGGTCAACGTGTGTTTGCCGGAATGCTGATAATTAGCCATTGAGCTGTGGGAACCATATATAATTATACGGTTTCCAGCATGTTTAGGACCAATAGAAGTATTATTAAATTACTAAGTATTATATAATATTATATTACTAAAACAGTTTTTGGTAGATGCTCATTAATCCACTAATTCAATTCTGGAGATATATATTAATTTATTCATGAATACTATTTTTTTTCCTTCATTTGAGGATGGAAATTGCTTTAGTTCAAAATACTCACAAACAATTCAGCAGTACAGGGGTTAAACTATTTCGGCGTTATAATTTTAATAGGGCGTATAGCATTGGGCTGAGACTACAGATTTACTCAGATTTCAAATAAAATATGATCCTGCTCGGCCTTCTGATGTACTCCCAGCAAACATAGTGGTGTAGTACCAACGGTGGTTTAATGTTGGCAACGGTGGTTTGATGTTGGGCCGATGTTATAGATGGTGGACGAAGTCAGCTGCTTGGATAACCATTTCTGACCTGCTATCTTTGCTCTGGCCAAACATAGAATATATACAAACCGAAACTAAGGCTGCAGCTATAAGTATTAAAAGTGCGTGCCTTCAAAGATGCCAATGGGAACCAAATAAAAGAAGTTGACCTTGACGGGCCTTTAAAAAAAATTAACATAAAAAAGCAGGGGTGGATCCAGAATTACACCCCTAAAGCGCTGAAATATTTTTGTATAAACCACGGAGACCAAAGGGTTTTTTTTCATTTGAAATCATCATATATGTCTTAGTTGGCTCTTTCTGCTTCATTTAAAATTATGTGTTATGGGTCTACGGTCATTATAAAGATTTTTACTCTCATAGTGCAGGGATCGACTTTAGACGGTCAGAATCTGATGTCTGTAGACGTCAAAATTAAATCGTTTAAATTTTCACTCCCTTGAAGTTGGTATCTTGCTCGCTACCACGACCCACAACTTCAATTGTGTGGAAATTACTCTTATTTGCTCAATTTGAAACCAAACATTGCAAATTTTGCTGTTTGAACACATTTCAGTCTCAATAACAGTCATTTTAGCGGCTAATAAAACGGATTAAAAATGACGATAGTCGTGTTCGGCACTTCAAGGGTTAAGAAAATACATGTAGGCATGAAATATTTATTTTGTAATCTTCTCGACTGATGAACGGGCTTAAGATATCACCAAGTGAAATGAATGCCAAAAATTGACATGTAAGCAATTTAGAGCGATTTTAATCATATTTAAGCAATTTATTTTTTGAAAGGGGGTGGGAGTCGACCCCCTTCTGCCACTGGAAGCGAGTGTAGTACTAAAATTGAGGCTCTGGTGTAGCTAGGATAATGTCCAAATGAGGGCAATACGAACAACACCGTCCAAATACGAGTAACGTTATTTGCCCACAAAACAATGAATGCGGTCATTGTCCATCTTGTTACGTAGCCCTAGTATCTGTTGGAAAATAGTCAATACTGACTGTAACAAACACAATAAATACTATTCTAGGCATGCGGTGGCGAATCCGTATTATTAGGACAAATAACAGTATAGGTATATTAATATAATAATAGTTTATTCATTAATAAATATAATAACAAGTACATAATATATAATGATTTATATAGATATTGTGCTGCTTGTTATCACAGTCTCTGGTATAGGCATATCACATACATATTTGGTATAGGTATAGTCTATAATATTACTTCAAAATTCACGTTCATATTACTTCACTGTTCACATTCGTATTACCGTATAACTCCATGGTAGGCCCATATTATGAACTATCATGCTCCTCTGCAGAAGCAGTAACTGCTTACTTAAAATGTACCCAGTGTTGGTTTAATGTTGGGCCACCGTCTACGACTCTGACCAAACATTGAACCAACATCGGGTCAAAGAGTATTTATTTCAACAACTTGAGGCTGTGTCTCGCTACCGCGATCCACTACCTCAAGTGGTAGAAAATTACGCGTATTTGTTTAATTTGAGGTCAAACATTTACAAATATGATGTTTAAACCTGTAGTCATTTTATTCCCAATAACATACGACCAACTAAAATGACCAGGGCCATTTCAACAGGCGGGGGGGGGGGGTTCAAGCCCCTGTGTGTTTCACTGGTACCTGAATCTTAAATCTTATCAATTAATCGTGTAGCAAATTACATTTTATACAGCCGTACCCAGCATACAAACGTTGGAACAATGTTATTTTATTATTGGCCCACCGTTACGGCGCTGGTTCAACATTAAACCTGCATTGGCTCAACGTATTGTGTTTGCTGGGTGTAAAAACAAACAGCAGTAACTGTTTACTATAAAAGTGACAGCTTGCATTTGCATGCCAGCAAACCCCAGCAACACAACGTATCTACCCAATGTTTGACCAATGTTGGGCCAACGTCGTAGACGATGGGCCAACTTTGGTCAAACATTGGTAAATGTGTCGTGTTTGCTGGGAAGTCGTATATTTTAAAATTATGTTTTCAGAATCATAAATGCTTTTCAAACCGTTATATATCCCAGGAAAACATTTGTATAATATTTGTACAATGTTAGACCAACGTCGAAGACGCTGGGCCGACGTTGTACAAATGTTATACAAATGTTTTGTGTGTACTGGGATGATAAGACGATTTATCCCGTAGTAACATTCATGGTAATTTTCTATTATCATATGACGGAAATTATAGTAATCTTGATTACATCATACCCACAAGGCATGATATATCTACCCAATGCTAGATTAATGTTGGACCAGCGTCTCCGACGTAGAGCCAACATTAAACCAATATCAGGTAAACATATATGGATGATGGGTGCGAATCTCTCATTTGCGGCTGTCCATTCAGGTCCACCTGACGAAATCTTCACATAAATACGATTCCATCCCTAGCAGCTAGACTGTTGTACTTAAGTGAGTGACATTTACGACACTTTAGTTGCTAGGGGAGCACATAGTACGTCGGGTAATATTAGTTGTACACGTTAAGCTGATAATAACAACAATTCACTACAAAATTTATAATGCACGACCATCACTTAAATCAAGACGTGGTTTTGTAAAAAAAACAAATAACTATTCAAATAGCTTAATTCCAGATTATAAAAAATGTAGATCTGGTAATATTTGCAAGGTTTTAATTTTCGCGAGGAGGATAAATTCAAGAATCTCGCGAAAATCCTTATCATAGCGTTACTGAAGAAAAATAAAATTCGCAAATTAAAATTTTCGCGAAAAGTCGCAAAATTTGAAATTCACGAAAATTTAAGCGCGAAAAATACCAGATCTACAGTACGGTATATAATTCTTGAGTATTGAGCAGGTGAAGATATCGACAAGACACGTGCATCAGTCATTGTACCTCATTGGGTACACATTAGAGTATCGTTTTATGGCACCGCACAACATCGCTAATTTACATTTTATTAAGTAAAAAACAAAACAAGTGAAAAACAAAACAAATGCAGGATAAAATAATAGGCCTAGCCTACCTGACGATAGCAGTGCCATATTTTCATATGAATATTAAAGTGACTAACCCAACACCAAGTTTTAGTTGTTGTTGTCAAAACAATCTTATCTTGCCTGGTAGGCCTACATTAACCCTTTCCCCGCCGGTGCCGCATATATTCGGGTTTTCATTTTTTATTAGCACATTAGTTACCACCTTTTAAACATGTTGAAGATAGAATGTGACATCAATCAGCAGTATTGGAAAACAGTGACCTCCAGTTTGTCAAATCTGAATAATTTTCACTCACTTGAAGTTGTGGATCTCGTCAGCGAGACACAACTTCAGGTGGGTGAAAATTAGGATTGAATAATTTGGCGGTTAAAAGGTTAACAGTGGGTGCGTTATATTCTTTGTTGTTTTGTTTAATCCTTTAACCGCCGAATTTACTTAATTGGGATGTCCACCCACTTGGAATTGTGTCTCGCTGACGCGATCCACAACTTCAAATCAGTGAAAATTAGTCTTATTTGACAAAATGGAGGTCAACGATTTTAGAATCTTGCGGATTGAAGTCACGTTTTATCCTTAGCATGTTCAAAAGCTGATATTTAATGTGATAATAAAGAAGTGGAAAAAAATATTATAATCGGGACCGGTGGTTAAAGGGTTAATTGTACTTGTTTGGTGAGCGATTACAAAAAACCTTGTAGGGCCTATATTAACAGCTAAAAATTAATAATCTTTAAAATATAAAAAAAACTCATTTATTTTCACTCATGCAGCAGTGAATAAAAATTAGTTGGATATTTGTGTAATTTGATCCAAATATACGTGTCATCTTTCAACTCTTCAGCGTTGTGAAACTCAATTATCACCCTTTAACTACCAGGTGATGTCAACATATTTTAATTGACTGCCTCGCAGTGAATACAAAAATATAAAACGTTAACACTCGAGTGTAATAGGCCTACATGTATATCAAGACTTCCTCGTTTCGGTGGGCTGTCGTCGTTTTCTGTGAAGTAACTATTATTTAAAATAGTTACCATATATAGGCCTATATACACGTCACTAGCTTGTAAAGGGTTAATTAGGCAGTCACAGTTCTGGCACGCAAAGCTAAAATGCAGTATCTGCATACTTTACAAGCAAGTAGATACAGCTTGTTTGTCTTTCAGTTGAACATCTGATGATCATCATACGTTGTATTCTTCTAAAGAGCCATGCTGCAAAAAGACATAATGCTCTTACCCCAAAATAAAAATACCGAAAAATAAACTGTAATGGCGAAAAATAAGTTTTAATCAACTTTTCCATTAAAGGCATTATAATTGCCCATAACAATTCACTGTAAAATATGACATGGAGATTGTACTGGATAATTCTCTGACTGGTCGCCGCACTTCTACCTCTAAAAGCGCCACGCTATACAATTTAAATTTTCACCCACTTGAAGTTGTGTCTCGCTACCGCGACCCACAACTTCAAGTGGGTGAAAATTACTCATGTTTGTTTAATTTGAGACCAACCATTTTAAAATATTGATGGCTAAACACTCATTTAATTCTCAGTAACGATGATTTGATCGGCTAATAAAACAAATTAAAAACGACAATAGTCGTACTTAGAGCCCATAGGGTTAACAATCAGCTATTTGTTTTGCATTTAAATGTGAGGTGCTCATAAAATACATAAGTCTAAAAAATCAGTGACACCTCATGCCTCACCGTGATGGATTGTGTCAATTTAAATTCAACACAAACACATTTGTAGGCCTATAGCATTTATACATGGGCGGCCGAACGTCTTCGACGTTGGGCCGCCTTTGTATGAATGTTATACAAATGTGTTGAATTTACTGGGACATTGTGTATATAAATGCTACATAGTGATCAAAGTGTTAAATCGTATATAATCGATTTTAATCATGCCCCCTTATTTTCAGCACAGGTGGCACCACTCGTATTAACTGTGATTGAGTGCACAATAAAGGTATGTAAGGGATATAATACACAGACAAATGTTCCATTCTTCAGATGAATTAGTTGAGGTTACATCTCAACAACGCAAAGTGAAGCTGAAAAATGGAAAATCTGTCTGACAGTTATTAGGTCAGTAAAACGCCTTTATAATGTCTGTGTTAATAATGGCATTAATATATGTTTTTTCTCACATTTGATTGTGGTAGAAATATAATAAACTCTGGCGTTCATGGATGAATGATCTATTTTAAGTTTGTGCTGGCTTCAGTTGCGTCCTGCACAAAGCATAGGCTACCTTGGGATGCCATGTTCCTGTGTCGGGATATTCTGGACAGGCCCAGCAGAGGTGGTGTTATCTTTACAAACGAGGGGGAGGGGTCACATATTTCGTGGGAGGGGTCACATATTTCCAATTTAGGAACACGTAATGCCTTCTGCTGGAGTCTTACTCTATAAAACTGCACCTATGTGGTTTGTCATGGTATTGGTTTGTTTTACAAACCTGCAAATATTGAGGCTGCATTTCCTGCATTTAGAACTTGGCAGTTGGATCCGTGACTGCGTACGAAGGAGGTGGAGATCCTTTGCTAAAACGTGACAGGGGCATAATATTAGCAAAGCAAAGCAAAATAAAGCAACACACGATATAATCGACCCATTGTTGGATCAAGTTGGGCTAATGCAGGAAAAACATTGTTCCGACAAGGGATTGATGTCGGCCTGTCCCACGTGTGCTGGTTAAACAGTGATTTGTAGGTACCTGCACCAGACCCTCAGTGAATGTGCTGATATTGAGATGGTGGTTACACGTCATAATGCTAAATATTATAATTAAGTGTCTCGTGATCTGATTATGTCAGACAAGCTTATTAATTTTGTAAAAAAAATCTGTCAGCCTGACACTATATAAGCGTCCGGTTAAAACAATTCAGCCGACCAAAGGTCTGTCCGTCCATCAGTCCATCCGTCACGATGCGTCTGCTTCACAAATCTCAGCCGATGAACCGTCCGTCCCTCAGTCTGTCTATCAAAAGTTGTCAAGTTGCATCTGTTTCAAACATCCCAGCCGATTTTGTGTCTGTATTACGAAAAAGAAAACAATCATTCTTAAAAAAACTCCAAATTGATTTTGTAGGCCCTACTGCCTTTGCATAATTTACGATGTGTGTGACTTTATCATTCGGTGTGGACAGATACTGCGTGCTTGTTAAAAAGCTCACACCTCAGCACTGCTTTGCAAAACCAAAGGACAGCATCATGTTCTGCCTTTTTGTCTTTGCATGTCAGAGCCTTGTGTCACAAACTGGTGATGTGTGTGTCACACAGACGATGTGCATGCAGTGCCCAGAAACACGAGAGATTCAGCCAAAAGGGGTTTGCTGTTGGTTAGGTTGGTTTACACTGCCTTGCAAAGCCAAATGGCAGTAACTGCTTTCTTGAAAGATAAGCAGTTATGGCCTTTTTGTTTTGTACAGCAGTGGGCCCCTGTGTATGTATATTTATAAGCTCAGATTTACCTCTCCAGAATATCCTGCACAGTTACCTAGAATTTAAAACACATTTGTAAGCAATGTTTTTCTTCTGAGATTTGGCTGTGCCTCATTCTGACATGTATATCGGCAGTGAAGAGCCTTAAACGATTTTCATGCCATATGACACCAAACTTTTACTACACAGAGAACCCTGACAACGCTGCTCTGCAAAGCCAAACGGTATAGTATCTGCTTACTTGTAAAGTACGTAGATACTGCCTACTGAATTATTTCATGTCTACAAAATGTCTTCTTGTCGACTTATTAATTAGAAACGTAAAAATCATTATGACTACGATGATTAGTTCATGATAGTAAACGTAAGTAGATTTGTTTTCTTTACCCAAGTAATGGTTGTTATTATTAGTAATTTATCTTATTAAAATAATATACAGCAGGAAAAACTGCAGTTTCCTAATATTTTTAATTACATAATGGTTACACTTAACAATGCTACGAGGGCTGCAGTACATATACTTACAATGGTTCGTGGTTCCCGACTTTATTGCTGTATAAACAAAAACAGAAGACATGAGTTATTTGTGCTTTTAACTGATGATTATATATTTGTAAAACGTGATCTCAAAAAATATAAAATCACATCAGGTCCAGTTTTTAAACGGAGGATGATTTATATATTTGAAGCTGACAATTACGTCAGCCGCCAGTTTGAAATCAACGACAAATTATGTAGGGGAGCAATAGCCTACACTTAGAGCACTGAGCCAAGAAATTAAAATTTTCAGCCACTTGAAGTTGTGTCTCGCTACCGCGATCCACAACTTCAAGTGACTAAAAATTAGTTTAATTTGCTAAATCTAGGTTGAAATGTATATGATTATCACAGATTTGAGACATATTTAATTTCTAACACCTGGTTATACAAGACAATTAAAACATGTTCAGCCTAGATATAGACCTAGTGTTTAAAAACCCTATTGAAATAAATAGGTCTGATGCCTCAGATTCTTATCAAATTTACATACAGTTATTTTTCAACATATGATCTCTAAATCGGACGGTGTATTATTACCAGGTTTTTTAATTATTTAAAAATCCAAACCGGGCCTACATTTAGATCGATGTCAAAATAATGATACCCACCGGTGTTTAAATTTAATGCCAGGCACACGTCGACATGTTATGAGGCGCATTTTTCCTTAGTACTTATTGGTGCTGTGTACCAGCGATAGACGGACATCGTTACGACAACGAAACAACGGGTATTGGTTGGCAATTTAACACCACGTGACATGACTACTGGCCATCATTACGTAGGCCTATAGGCACAGAAAGATCCACGTGTTTGCATTGAATTACTAATGCCCCAGTCACACTGTCGCGAATCATGATGGCGAACTGATACGGATGTGAATCCGTATTAGATCGCCAGCTGATTCGCCACTGTCGTATTGTTCCGTGCTAGAGCGTGTCAATTATCCAAAAAAATCTCACGGTTCTCAACGGTTCGCCAAGCCGATACGGATGTTTTAAACTGTTTAAAACATCCGTACTGCCAATACGAATGAAGCCCATTCGTTGTAGGTCCTTATAGTTCGTAGCAGTTCGAATCGGTTCTAATCAGTTCTTTGCACTTCGTATTGCTCTTTGTATCGCTTCGCAGCGTAACGGGTTGGTTCGCAATGGAAGAGTCTGGCGATGAGCAAGGAATCAGAAAGAACTAACTAGAACTGACTCGACGCAACACGGTACAGATACGGTTGTCGTTGCTTGTCGTGCTGAATCGTTGCTTTTTACGGTCTGGAGATACGATGCAGTACAGTTTACATCACGAACTACAAAGGATAGTTACGGATTGCAACGTTGCGAAACGATGGAGTGAGACGAGATCCGAATAAGGGAGATCCCAATGCGAATGACGGCGATTCACAATGAATTAATGCGAACCAGGACGTTACCAATACAATGCAGAACGAATGAGGTAGATTCACATAGCGATAATAACTCGACTCTTATATCATTTCAGTGTTGCCAGGGCAGACTATGATGATCATTGTGTATCAAATAATGACCAAACCTCACACAAATTGCAACAGAATTTCTGACTGTTGTTTCCTACTCGTAAATAATGTCTCCTATAAACTCAAAAAGTCTTAAGAGATTCGAGTGGCGGAAAGTATTTTCAGCACTGTTTATTAACTATACCCTTTCAACATATTCGACTATTTTGATGGTGGGATGACGAGCCACTTTCTAGCAGTGTTATGTACGTATTTTATTAGAAAACTTGGTGCGATGTTATTATTGAGATTACCAGTGCCTTCTTAAAAGATTATATTATTTATCCCCATTATACGAATAATTATACCAACAATAACCCAATTTGTACAGTTCCAGATTGGTAGAAATATATATTTAAAAAAACTTTAAATATAGTAATTTTGATCCAAGGCGAAAAACATATATATACATAAATGATACATAAATAGGCCTATAGATGTATATAGTTACAACACTTACAACAGTTATTATAGGCTTGCATTTAGTCTGATGACTAGATGAAAGCCTATAATAACTGAATCGGTGGATATTATGCATACTTTTCAGCACTGATATGTTTTAAAATATATTTTTTTTTACGCTATGAAGTGGGATTTTTTGGGATCAATTTAAAAATCGAAATGTTAAAAATAACTGGGTGCTAAAGATAGTGACTGTTGCTGCCTAATGCGACTTTAAGCACTATGTTAATACTGAAACTAACTCCATAATGTATCTCTCTAAATATATTTTTTTCTTGACCCATTCTATTTTTCAACTTCTAGTTGACGGTTGTCGTCGTCTTCTTCTGCGACATTACATTTGTTCAGCAACTTTATATGTGACGTGTTTCTGGCACTCCGCTTTCTGTTCTCTGCTGTTTTTCTTTGTATGTTTTTAAATTGTTTTCATTTGCGGTAATATTTTTACTATTAATCCGCATGTTCTATTACCTCGCTATATTTTCCGCTGATGAATTCTCAGTCTTTATCACTTCATGATGATACACTCCTATCTCCCTCTGTCTGTCAAGCAATTTGCTTTATTGTTCTATTAATTTTCTTTTGTTAGTGTTGTTACAATTTACTTCCCGGTACTGTTTCCCTTTGATTTCCCATACTGTGGTTGCAATCATTACTCTTTCTGCCACAGCTCGTTTTTTTTTGTATTCTACTTCTTTCTATGGTTAAAAGTCATCTATCTTTATATAGCTTTTTCTGTGACACCATTTTTTCTTATGGGATACCGTTAATGATCTATATTTGAGCACCGACTCTAATATAAATTCGGTCTTTTAAAAATGTGAATAATAGTAATATAATTTTTGATATAATATAACACTGCACCAAAATTGGGCGAAGATTATGTTAATTTGATGGACAAAGAAGACTGGCGATAAGACACGGATGAGCGCGACATTTTGTAGCCAACAGCTCATCCCTATTGAATCGCACTGGTCCGTTCCAGGTCGTATCAGTTCGTACTGGTCCGTTCCAGGTCGTATCAGCTCGCACTGGCCCGAGTTGCATTCTACTTGAGTCATATTGGTTCGTATCAGTTCCCAGGCTTATTCGCATTAGATCGTATTGATTCGTACAACCTTTTGTATTAGTTCGTGTCAACCCGTTCTGATTTATATTGGTTCTAGTTCATTATTCTTAGTTCTACTTGGTTCTCCGTCATTCGCAATTTGAACCGTATTTATTCTAGTTGGTTCGTTGTTCAATAAATTATCCACGTCAGGAGCATTTTTATTCTCCATGATTCGCACTCACATCCGTATTGCACATATCACCAGCATTCGTAGTGGATCGCCAGTGGATTCGCGACAGTGTGACTGGGGCATAAGTAAGATACGGATAAGAATCAGTGGAATGATTCATTTGGATACAGTACGTCAGTACCCAGCAAACATGAGACGTTGGCACAACGTTGGTTTATTGTTGGGCCAGCGTCGTAGACGGTGGGCCAACAGTACACCAACGATAAGCCAACGTCCCATGTTTGCTGGGTATGCAATGCACAGCACCATTATAACACGCGTTTGTGTGTCTTAGAGACACACAAAATACACATTTTATTGGGAAATATTCTACTTTAAAAAATCGGATATTTTGTTATAATTTTCTAAGGATTTAAACTGGCCCAGATTTTATTGTTTCATATATATTTATTTATTAAAAAAAAATAAAGAGCTCAGAAAGTATGAGCTATAACCTTTCACATACCTGTGTGGATATCGCGGCGCCTGCCCCTCCCTGAAAATAAAGCAATCAATCATTTTTTATACCATTGTTTGCATAAATTATATCATTCAAAAGCTTTATGACTTCATACTAATTATTGATATGGTTACTGTTTTGTAGCTACACCGTTGTAGGAAATACTTTGCACAGGTAGATGAACTTGCATGGTGTATAATACACCTTAAAGATGTTATTTTTATTCTGAGGTTATAATTTGAAACAGCGGTATTTTGTGAGGCTTCCTTCATCAATTTGAATACTAATATATTTTTAAATACCATCACTTCTCAACACGAAGAAAGACAAGATCAGCTGTTTTGCCACGTATCTTTCGAGAGAATGAATATGTTGACATATGAGAATATCTCAGGAGTAGTATGTAGTTGTATGTAGTTGTATTCGGCGTTATCATATGATACTATGAGGACCGCATATGAGGTCCCCATCGGATCAGGTGATCAGCACCGCACATTATAACGCCGGATACACGTTGTGATCACATCACTGCACTGTTTGGATATTACCTTATATAGGCCTATCAGCCCATTAAATTGCTCACCAGGAATTCAATACAATTTGTTTGGTGCATGAAGCTAATATTGTTAACCTATTGGTGAACCTATTAGGAGGAAAAAAATATCTTTTTCGTATGGAACTATGTCGAATATAGAACAAGAAAAATCCATCTGATTTTTTCTTATAGTCAACTTTGAAAATGAGTTAGATGTGATTATTTTTGAGGAGCAAATATTATTTCACTCATTTTTAACTTCATTTCGAATTGATTAGCTAATTATTGTAAAAGACCCATCTGTTGTTATTATGTTAACCATGTTAAAATGTCGTTATTAAAAAAACTTGTATGACATTAATAATTTTCACCCACTTACGAATGTGTTTAGATCAGAGCCTCAGAAATAATGTATGTCTAAACTAGTTATTGTCATGGAATGTAGGATAATCCATTAACCATTTAACCGCCAAATTATTCAATTTGAATTTTCACCCACTTGAAGTTGTGTCTCGCTGACGCGATCCACAACTTCAAGTGAGTGAAAATTATTCAGATTTGACAAAATGGAGGTCAACTCTTTTCAAATCTTGCTGGTTGATTTTATCTTTAACATATTTCAAATGTTGTACTTAATGTGCTAATAAAAAATGAAAACCCGAGTATTTGCGACACCGGTGGTTAAAGGGGTAACCGTCATCCCCGATTATACAGGGCTTTCATTTTTATCAGCACATTAAACACGAGATTTCAAACATATTAAATAATGATATAAAAATACAAGTGTGTGAAAATTCCGATTAAATAATAAAATTAAAGATTTCATTTCAAACTGGTCTGTTGTGTGTCAAGTGTTTGTTTATATAAACAATATTGTATTTTGGGACTGGATAGATATTACTTATTGAATCGACATGGTTCAATACGTAATTTAGGTAAGTAGAAATTTATTCGAATTAATGAATCCGCAACGTGGTGATATGCAAAATAAGATACGTACACGTTCATTCCCTTTCCGTGTGCATTTCTACAACAAACAACAAATCGTCAGTGAACTCTTATTCAGAAGCAGCATGATTGTATTTGAACGACATCACCCCACAATAAATTGAATTCATAGAAGTGCAAGAATACATATTGCCATGTAAAGTCAAACGGCAGTAAAAACGGCCGTTCTCTAACATCTTAAAACGGTCCCTGCATTGAGAGAAATAAAAAAATATAATTGCCGTAGACCCATCGGAAAGAGGTAACGAAGACATTTATGATAATTTCAAATTGAAAAAAACATTTGGTCTTTATAGTTTAGACACGTATATTTCAGTGTTCTAACCCTTATCCTGCTAAGTTAATTTATTTAAATTTTCTACCACTTGAGGTTGTGTCTCGCTACCGCGATCCACAACCTCAAGTGGTTGAAAATACTCATATTTGTTGAATTTGAGACAAAACATTTGTAAAACTTGAGGTTTAAACACACATTTCATTCCCAATATCAGTGATTTGATCGACCACTAAAACAGGATAAAAACGACAATAGTCGTGATCAGCAGGCAAATGGTTAAGGGTTAATATAGCAGACATGTTTGAGGATATAATTCATTTTATACGGGTTATTTTATGCTGATTAAAGCACTTAACACAGGATTATAAGCTTTGTGGAGCGGGTAACTTACGGATGATCCATGCCGTACGCATACTTCATTGTTCGAAAATACTTGGCGAGTTTCATGTTGAGTATTATACCAGGGATCATGAAGAATACTGCCCACCCCAGCGCAAACCAGAAGCCATTCTACAACAAAGACATATCACATATAATATAATAGTAGAAATTATAAAGATGATAATAATTAGTTAGCAATTAATGCTCAAGCAGTTATTCCAGTTTGGATATGCATATGGCAGTATATACGTGGTATGCCCATATATAATATATACGTAATATCATACTATTTCTTATTTTCAAACTAATATATAGAATGCATAGAGCTGCATAATGATAATCCTTACAGTGGAATATATCAATTTAACATGTTTTCAACACGGTATTTTAACTGTTTTTAAATAGTTATCTTTGAATTCCACATTTTATTATTATTATTCGCAATGCAATATTACTCAATCCAAAAAGTTTTTTTTTCATTTTGAAATTCATATTGAATTATTTTTAATTGAAACTTATCTTTTTAAACTACTTTAATTATAAATTGGTGTGTTTTGTAACACTAAACATAAATTTTAAATTACTTCAATTATATAAATATTGGTATGTTTTGCAACACGAAAACACTGCTCAAGGATGTGTCGGATCGGAATTTGTGCAAATTATATTCCATATGAGAAATTGAACACTCACCAGGGTGTTGACAAAGTCTAGACAGATAGCGTTATGCACTAGTGATTTCCATATGGTCCAAATCGGAGTGCATTTAGCCACATCATTGTCCAGCTGAAATGGAAGAAAACATGTCAATTCTTGAGGCGTCGAATTGGATCCTTTAAATTTTCACTCGCTTCAAGTTGAGGCTCGCTACCGCGACCGATAATTTGAGGCGAGAGATTGATTGATTGATTGATTGATTGATTGATTGATTGATTGATTGATTGATTGATTGATTGATTGATTGATTGATTGATTGATTGATTGATTGATTGATTGATTGATTGATTGATTGATTGATTGATTGATTGATTGATTGATTGATTGATTGATTGATTGATTGATTGATTGATTGATTGATTGATCAAAACAAGGGTAGGAAAAAAATAAGCATTTACACATACATGTACATGTATAAACCAGGTAATGATCAAACAGCCTAACGTTTGATGTAAACGATATAGAAACTGAATAAAAAGACTACAGGTACCTGATACTCAGTTTTATTCATGAAGCTGTCTATTGTAGAAATCAGCCTGGTCTCCAAATCAGCTGCAATCTGTACCATGTACATGAAAAGAGTAAAGGAGATCCTGTTATCATTTAACCCTTTAAGCCCTCACGATGCACTAAAGCATCATTTCACATCCCTGAAAACTGACTTAATTTTCCAACAACTTGGGGTTTTAGAATGAACATTTCCATGAAAAACTGCTTTACAAATAAATGGTGATTTACTTTAATTTTTCACCCATTAAAATTAATTTCCTTCACTACAAATCGAGAATTGCGGCAGAAATTCGCGGCTTGTAGTGGATGAAGATGACAATGGTAAATTCAGGCTTGAAAGGGTTTAGAACAACATCAATGACATTATTGCAGTTATTTGTTAAAATATATATTTTCAAGAAGATCGTACAAAGCATATTAAAAAATAGACTCTGAGCTGATATGTCTACCCTGGGGATTAAAAGGTCATATCTAACTCTTTGTAAAGCGACAGATACGGTATCTAGTCTTACGACATAGGCACGTCCTATTATATAATCTATACTGGTATATCTATTATACTCACATCAGTTATCACAGAATCTCCATTGGTGTGAATGTACGTTTCAGCGGAGTTGGCGTCGGTAATAATAGTGTCGATGTCAGTCTGGCAAAAATAAGTATCCCAGGACAATGTTAATTGATTTAAATAATAATATTATTATGATTGTGAACAGCCTATCGACCAATAGCCGTTTGATTTGTGTCATGTTGTATAAATATATAATACATATTGATGATATACACCATAATTATATAATATGCGATGAGGAATAAAATATAAAACACAATAATGACAACACAAATTTCACATTAGTATATCGATTTGTTAAATTGTGTCTTCAATTTGAGGTTGTGAGAAAATTATTTCCAGCTTGACGCAATTCCAATCTCGTGAATATCAAATCAAAATTGTTTCAACATTATTGATATTTACGCATTTACAAAAGGCTATTGAGCATGTTCAAGTTTCTTTTTTATCCCAATTTATATATCTTTTTTAAAAATTATATGACCATTACTTATGATATTTTGTGTCTATAGCAAACTCACCGAGACTGTGCTCAGGTCCGATTCTAGCGAATTGATCTCTGTTAATAATTCCGCCTGTAACATAATAAATCGATCATTATGACCCTGAAATACTTTATTTGTATATGGTCATTTAATAAACCTAAGATACAGATACATTTATCAAGAAGGGTGATGGATCTATGTAGGCCTAACATTATTTTTATTATTATTACCAGTATTTTATCAGACCAATTCCGACCTGAAAATAGAGGACAATTAGTAATATATCAAATTTAAGCTAAAAATGTTGTAATTGTCATGTGTTGTATAATTTTTTATCGCGTTAATTTTGTTCAAAATATGATCTGACCGAGCTTATGACTGAAAGCAAAGGGTTAAGACCGATTTGATGACTGAAAGCAAAGGGTTAAGACCGATTTTATGACTGAAAGCAAAGGGTTAAGACCAGGTTTATGACTGAACGCAAAGGGTTAAGACCGAGTTTATGACTGAACGCAAAGGGTTAAGATCGAGTTTATGATCTTTCACCTTCAAACAAAGTGAAAGATTCAATTTCACTGCCGTGCGAAGCCAGAAGGCAGTATCTGTTTACTTCATAAGTAAGCAGATACTGCCTTCTGGATTTGTGGAGCAGTACATTACCTTATGGAACCCCAAACATATAAAGTATAAGCTATATAACTATTTCATTTATGTACAGGCACGTGTAAAATAAAACAAATAGTGTCAGTATATGACACTTAAATCCTCATTTAACAAACGGATCAGGGACCTTAATTTGCAGTCGATAGTTTGTACTAATTAAGTTGCCCGCATGAACTAGTAATTTTAAAAATTGACTAGTCAACAAAAACATTGATGAAACACTTTGATGAAGTTGCCTTGCCAAAAGCTTATAGTCAAACGATTCAAATAAAAAATGCGAGCAAAATAGGTACTTTTATAAAACCTATACAAAACAGTTATTTCATATTGGTAAACAGTTCAGAAAAAGTGAGAAACAGTTTGTTTATGAGAGGATGTTTATCTACTTCTATATTTATATATCCGTATATCCTTAATCTAAAGACCGTGAAGGGCAACAAAAAGCCCTAAATAAGCATCGCGCAAGCACAACACCAATCCATCATTTATGGAGAAAGGAGGGGCGGAAAGGGGGAGTCATTTTATGATTTAAAGTATGAATAACAGATGGAAGTTATTGTCAATTAAAAATACATATCTCAGCAGTCAATGACAAAAATCCGAAAGAGCGACACATGCCACCAGGTGGCAATTGGTCATTACAAACTCAAAAGTAGACATTTCGTTCGGTAACCAAAATTACAGTTGCTTGAAGTTCCGTCAAGTGAATCATGTGCTAACACATGTTTTTTTATTTATGAAAAAGCGGGCTATTAAGTTTACTCACATGTGTGGTGGCCATAGGTGTGACCAAAGCACTCTGTATCCTGTCTAATTCATCCGCGGCAGCGTCTAGCTGAGTCTGTGTGTGCAATGAAAAGCATAAAGGCATGAAATGCAGATCACACACATTTGACAGTTATGGTAATTTATGGGACAATTTTCTTGCTCAAGTCAAAATTATATATTACTGATGGAGAGATGCAAAGGAAAATGCCCTAACACCTTTGGCACAAAGAGCGTCTCATCTACACACTGTACACACTGTACATGAAATTGCAAGTTACTGATTAGCCTCGCACTGTACCTTAAATACTGTACGCGGTAGAGTGAGAGATTTGTAGCAGGCTGGGCAAATCTCACATCCTTCTTACAAAATAACATTAAAATCTGAAAAGGCGACTAGAATGACGGAAATAATTGAGAGGAATGAGTAAAGTATAAGAAGGTGGGGGTAAAATTGTAATGTGTTCAATAACTGGAAAACTTCTAGTTACAGTGCAATTAGCATTTATTGTGGGAAATATGCACACTTTATGAAAGACCAGCGATCGAAGCTAATTGTGCTGCCAGAGGATAATTATGTGAACTGTGTTACAATCCCTTAAATTGCAATAAATTAATGTTGCGGGAGATGATTCATAAAGTTTATTTGAGTTTTCATAAAATGACACTATACCACACAGAATTTCAATTGAAAATAAAACATTCTTGTAAATCATTCAAGAAAGTAGTAGTTTGGCAGACACCAGAACTGTCCTCCTAGTGTCTACCATACTACCTACAAAAGCTGGATATATTCAGGAAGCGTGACTGATCACTTTAAACTTACATCTGCGGGAGATGTGCTGGTGTCTGCTAAGGCGCGCAACTCTGTGGCCTTCACAGACAGGTCATCTACGGTGACATCATTAGCAAGCTGCAACAGACAAATGTGACATTGAAATATCAAAACAGTCTAACTATTACAGCACTGAATTATTTTTGTATAAACCATGGAGACTAGAGGTTTTTCGCTCTGAAATTATATTAAATGTCTTAGTTAGCTATTTCCGATTCATTTGCATACCTATGTTATGGGTCTACTGCTATTAGCCATTATTTTAATTCCTTCAGCGCGGGGACCGTCTTTATACGTCAGAATTTAACGTGTAGGCCTACATACGTCAGATTCTTACGTATTAACCCTTTAACCGCCAAATTATTCAATTTGAATTTTCACCCACTTGAAGTTGTGTCTCGCTGACGCGATCCACAACTTGAAGCGAGTGAAAATTATTCAGATTTGACAAAACGGAAGTCAACTCTTTTCAAATCTTGCTGGTTAATGTCACATTTTATCTCGAACATATTTAAAATGTGGTACTTAATGTGCTTATAAAAAATGAAAACTCGAATATATGCGGCACCGGCGGCTAAAGGGTTAAGACGGTCCCCGCTCTGAAAGGGTTACAACTTTACTCGCCAAGTTATTTAATTAAATTGTCACCTACTTCAAGTTGCGGCTCGCTAGTGCGACTCACAACCATACAACTTCAAATGGTTGATCAATTACTCATATTATTTAATTTCAGTTTTATTTACACTTTTTATGCGTGAACGTAGGCTACATTCCATTTCCAGTAACCGTGAATTAACCTCATAATGAAACGGATTAAAAACGATTATAGACATGCTTAGCGGGGACAGGTTAAATAACCACCCCGCATCGTAATCACAGTGCAGCACTCGGTCCTGTGATGTAAGATCGTGATCTATGAACATGGATGTAACTTGTTTTGATGTATCATGGCACAAGTATGATTATGTAGGCCCTACTCCAGCTAATCCCAGGAATGTGTAATATTCAATTACGTCACCTTGTAACGACATAATGGAATGGACGTGGTTACCCTGAGTTATACAAATCATTTCTATAACATTTGTACAATGTTGGACCGACGTCGAAGACGTTGGGCCGCCGTTGTACAAATGTTTTGTGTTTGCTGGGAATGTACTTGGGTACTGTACTTAGTACATCTGAGTTCAGAGCCACAATATGGACGAAGGAGAGTATTTTTTTGTATAAACATATCTTTAATTAGCAATTGAAACATTTCTGTGGAATTTTTAAGTATTTTAATATGCAGCAAAATAATCTATATTTAACCGATATTATTATAATCTATTGTGCATATACACTGCTCCAAACTGTTCAAAGGCCTAGAGTGTGCAGTGTTGTCTATTGTACTGTGCAATATAGAGATATAGATAACCCTTGAATTAATTCGATAACAGTAGGGCAAAGTCGCGACTCTGGGTTTCTTTCTGCCACGATGGTGCAGAAAGCGATGTAAAGCACTATTCACTCATTCATAAGATAAATATATATTACTGAAGTCGATGCTGGAGGCCGGATTCAAACACTCAGGCACCCTCCAACCCTTAAAACGCTGAAATATTTTTATATAAACCATGGTGACTGAGGGGCTTTTTTCAATTTGAAATCATTATAAATGTCTTAGTTAGCTCTTTCTGCTTCATTTGAATACCTATGTTATGTGTCTACGGCCATTATAAATGTTTTAATTCTTTCACCGCGGGGACCGTATTTTATTTATAAGTTGACGTCTTTAGACGTCATATTCTGACGTATATAGACGGTCCCCGCGCTGAAAGGGTTAAACTCTTTAAATGTGTTGTTACTAACTTGACCCTGGGGGGAGGGGCTCAGCTTTCATATGCCGGGCCACACATTACCACATTACCCTTGAAAAATCCTTTCACCGCTAATCACGACTAAAGTCGTTTTTAATCCGCTTTTCATTGTTATCATGATTATTTGCAACGGAATGTGTGTTCAAACATCAACATTTATCAACGTTTGGTCTGAAATTAAACAAATATAAGTAGTTTTTACCAACTTGAAGTTGTGGGTCGCGGTACTGAAACACCACTTCAAGTGGGCGAAAATCTAAATTAAAGGGGCCTCACAGTCTTGATATTTTATTCAAAATAATAATTAATACAGAATGGTGTTTTTGCGGTATATTTTGAAGTACTGTAGGCCTATATTACAATATTATGAGCTGGATTTCCTTATAGATACAACCCCAGCAAATACGGGACATGAATCCAATTATGGCTCAATGCAGGTTCTCCGACATTGACCCAAGGCCGGTTATATGTCTCGTGTTTGGGAGTGCTGATTTTGTGTCTATGTTTTCACCTCGGTCTGGAAGCCATTGTAGTCTATGTGGATGTGGGTTTTGACGCTGTTGAGCAGGGTCTCGGCGTCTGAGCTGAGAATCTGGACTCCAGAGAAATCCACATTGATGGCCGCTAACTTCCCAGAAATGTCTATGTCCTGAAATAAAGAAAAATATTATGGCAATGACCTTTCAACATTTTCGTTAACTTTGTATTGTTATAATTTTCGTAACTACTATACCTTAGCAGTACATTATTATAAATTACATCAAATACTGGTGAACAGGTGTGATTATGGTATACCTACATACATATCAATCAGGCCCTATTTGAATTAATTTATATGGTTGACGGATCTCTTAATGGTCGTCTCGACCCGTTCTCTCCAACCCATGTTGATAACATGTAGGTGACTTTCGGAAAATTGTTTGTTTGTTTGTTTGTTTGTTTGTTTGTTTGTTTGTTTGTTTGTTTGTTTGTTTGTTTGTTTGTTTGTTTGTTTGTTTGTTTGTTTGTTTGTTTGTTTGTTTGTTTGTTTGTTTGTTTGTTTGTTTGTTTGTTTGTTTGTTTGTTTGTTTGTTTGTTTGTTTGTTTGTTTGTTTGTTTGTTTGTTTGTTTGTTTGTTTGTTTAGCAAAGCCTGTAACCAGGCTACCTGGGCCTTCCAACAATGTCGATTGTGGTAACGTTCGAAATCTAACAAGTAATAATGATGTTATTATCTGGAAAGTCAATTAAATAGGCGCTATTTTTCTGATAGTTGGCCAGATTTGTGTGTAGCAGATCACCACCACAATAATTAAGGTTGTCATCGCACTTCAACCCAGTAAACACAAAACATTTGTATAACATTTATCCAATGTTGGACCAATGTCGAAGACGTTGGGCCGACATTGGATAAATGCAATACAAATGCGTTGTGTGTCCCAGCGGACACAGGACGCTGATACATTGCTGGTTTGAAGCTGGTGGAGCGTCGCAGACGGTGGGCCAACATTAAAACAGCATTATCCAATCGACACGTGTTTGCTGTTATTAAATTAAGCCACATAATATACTCATCATAAATATACAAAGCAAAACTAAAACTAAACTTACATCCTCGTAGTCTATCATTTCGGCCAAATTGAAGACGTTCTCCATCTTGAGGGTCGGATAAGCTGCTGCGTTCTTCTTGCAATCTCTAAACAATTGAACAAATTCTATGATATCATCTTAACCCTTTGACTTCCAGATATACTGGTGTAGGAGTTCTATTTTTCGTCATTTGAAGCTGGAATTGCTAACGCAATTTCCAGCTTCAAATGACGAAAAATACATAAATGTAGTATATATTTGACGAAAATTTGTGTCATTTTATGGTTACTTTCATTGACGAATGACGACGGAAATTTCCGTCATGTATGGTAGTGAAAAGGTTAATCATGCTAATCCTTGTGCTGCTAAGACCGTATATAAACGTTTTCAAGCAAATGTGGGACTAACTAAAATACCCCTAAAATTTGTACATTAGCTGGTGGTAATCTTGAGTGAATCAAATAATTTATTTTGAGATGTCTATTTTGTATACATCATACTATTTTTCATTTATTGCTAACACAATTCCCAGCTTCAAATGAATGAAAAATACTCACAAACAATTCAGCAGTACAAGGGTTATTAATAGCTACTGTTTATATATACATAAGTTGGCATAAGCTTTTATTGTATACCCATAATTATTGTGTTAATTAAAACACGTCCACGAAGACGCTATATATTTCGTCGCCTCGGAGCTAAAGGATCCTATCTGACACTCGTTAGAGTGGCAGATAGGATCCTTTAGCTCCGAGGCGACGATTTGTTGTTTCATTTGTGATATGGTATGGTACAGTGCTCATTTTCACCGGCACAATTCAATTCAAAACACAATTCAAATGGTAGGCATACCTACTATATACGAGTACAATGTATGGTAATATAATAAAAACATAAAAAAACAATATCAAGGCTAAAGTTATATCGTCCCGTACATCAACCGTCCCTAGTTGTATTTAACTTGGTCGGGCTGATATGTGGCACAATACAGCTTCAGCCATGAAAGTCTAAAACTATTATCAACATCTTGGACACTGTGTGATATTTACCCACGTGGGGATATGATTAGGGCCTATTGCTCTGCAAAGTAAGCAGATACTGCCGACAAAATAATGTCGATCTTTACAGATCTGCACCTAATTAGATACATGCTAGTTCATATTTGTCTCCCGATAAAACAGTTCAAATCGTATGTTTGATGTTAACTGGTATAGGTTATTTAATAATTGCATGATAGATCTTTATTTCCTCAAATTAGACGACATTGAGATATTAAGTAAAAAAGCCACTCTGAGTATATAACCCTGGTGCTGCTGAATTATTTGTTTCTATTTGTCCTTCATTTAGAACTCAGAGTGGTTTATGAGAGCGCTTATTGGTAAGGAGTAAAACACACGTAACAGTCCGTGGTAACAAATCAATGTATTTTCTTACTCTAGGACTCCAGAGACTTTCAATGGAATCGACCCATCACTCAGAAGTAACCTCCCGAAGAAGTAGTCGTCTCCAAATATTCCACCAGGCTCGTCAATAAGCTGTGAACAAAAATCAAGATTACTGTTTCAAGTGGCATGGGTTCAGTCTTCTTCTCTCTATTCATTGTTCATTTATTTTGTCTCTTGGGCTACCTCCCCCCCCCCCCCCCGTGAGGATTCAATAAATTCATTTCATGAAAAAATAACTCTGGAATACTTCGTCGGCTGTATGCCTACGTCTGTCTGAGATAGGAAACCTTTCACTTAGCATCACATACATGATGGAGCCTCTATACGGACATTATCAAGAGGAGATCTGTTCATTTATCACTGAAATATCAAAAAACAATAAAATTCGTTCGGCAAAACACTGTTTTGAGACGTTCGACGGATGCACCTCCTGCCAAATGCAAAGGCCTTACCCACTGGACACACGACGTTTCTGCGACGCTGAATCAACATCGCTGACGTTGATTCAACGTCACACCAACTTACCCAGTATGTAAGTTGAGAAACCTGGTGGCCTAACACAGCTTCTCATAGTCCCGATGAAGAAGGCGACATTATGTTTTCTCGATCGAATACCGATTTACTTTAAAGAAACTATAAAGCTTCTGCAGCCAAGTGGATGAATGATAATTTAGGAGGAGGGGATTTAGCGGGTTTTCCCTAAGCTGGAAAGCAAACAATCTTTACGC